>JBBYHO010446098.1:0-78313 GCA_038382025.1 Adansonia gregorii
TTGACTTTATAAAATCCTTATTTTATTTTGTTGATTTTGTAAGGAAATCAGATCTTAGCATTCCTGTGGAGATAATTTATCACTATATACAAAAATCTTATTAGAGTAGGGAAATTATTTTTGTTGGGTTCGACACCCACCCTCTTGTTAGAACAAAGCCCTAATCCAATTTAGGATTAATCATTAAATTAAGACATTATCCAATCTTATCTTAAACATATTAAGACATTATCCAAATTTGATAATGTTGATTTGGTGATAAATAGAAGTTTTAAAGATTAACTCTATCTAATATAATCTCCAAGATAGCCCCAATCTAGCTAGCATTTAGCTAGGATAAATTTAAATGTAAATTAGATATTATCTTAATTTGATATTATCCAATCTCAAATATCGAGATTTCAAGATGAATTCAAATTTAAATCTAAATCACATATTATCTTGATTTAATCTTGATCAAATCTTAAATATCTAAAATTTGAAATGAATTTAAATTTAAATTAAATATTATCTTGATTTATCTAATTAAATCTGAAATATCGAAAATTCAAAATGAATTCAAATTTTAAATTTAAATGGGATATTATCTTGATTTAATCTCATTAAATCTTAAATATCCATAATTCAAAATGAGTTCAAATTTCAAATTTATATTGGATGTGATCTTGATTTAATCTCATTAAATATCAAATATCTAGAATTCAAATTTTAAATTTAAATTGGATATTATTTTGATTTAATCTCATTAAATCTTAAATATCCAAAATTCAAAATTAAATTAAAATTCAAAATTTAAATTTCCACTTATCCTGGTTAACCATATTGAGCCTTCAAGATGAAATCCTAGCATGAATCAAATTCCAAAAATCTAGGAAGTTGACGAAAACAAGACTCTTAGTCTGGATAAGTTACCGCCTCTGTGGTGGTTTCCTTCGAGCATCAAAATTTCGTGCAACTACTAGTGGTTTGCTCCCACTAAACCTCTAATTAATTTGTGCAAATTAAAGCATCTCATGGTACCATTAATGACATTAAAAGGTAGTAAAAAGCTGGTTTGAATGTTATATGTAATGGTGTGCACATGTAGTGTCCCGTATGGCTCAAAGTCAAAATGTTTCAAACCAAATCTTTGCCTGATTTTTCTAGCAGTTGTCATGAACTTTTCATGACCTTTTTAAGCCTAAAAAACATGAAAAAACTATAGCAAAGTAGCAGCCAAAATTCTTGAATTTTTACGCCACAATAAAACCACCAAACTGAAGTGATATATACATAAACAACATTAAAACATTGCCAATTAGATTTAATCAACATAAAATTATTAAAAATAATATTAAATAATTAAAAGTGTTTAAAAATATTTAAATTAACATGTTGTGTTTGAAGGATCATATCCGGACATCGTATATACACTGTTCAAATTTAGGCATGTTCATTTACAATAATAATTTTATTAAAACCAAAAAAGGATGGTGCATTGGAACTTACTCAACAACCTTAAAGGATCATCTTACAAGCCTTTGATCGAACCAATCATTCAAGAATGGGAATAGAACCTGAAAAATCATACCTCAGTTTATAGAAAGCCATTATAATGGATACAAACAATCTCTTTTTCTTTCTTGTACATAGAGCCCATTTTCGTAAACCAAAGCTGTTCAAGCTCTAGCCTCTAACGATGATCCATATAGGCAACTTAGAAACCTTCGCAAGGTGGAAACTATATCTTGTTGAAAGCAGTTGAATTCTATATGTGATGAAAAAGAGAAGACTTTAGCTGGTACCAGCTTGACAATAAGATGAGTCTAAAGGCCTAAGCCCAGCTATTGAATCCATTATTCTTTTTCAAGTGATGCTTCTTTGAGTTGAATTAATCGAAAGTTCATCCTAGCAGCTTAGGTTTCAAAAGCCTTTACTTTTGCAAGGAATTTGTAAGCCAAAATTGTAGAAAAAGAGAGAAAATAATTTTCTCAGAATCAAGGGAAATGGCACATGAAACACCAAAGTGCCATAACTTTTCTTTTTGTGAATTCCAAGTAATGCCTCTAGGTTTTCCAACTAGTCAATATGATGCCTAGATCAGCATATATACCTACGGTTGAAGTGCTATCTAATTTTCAATAACTGCACTTTAACCCCTATTTGAGCAATTCTGATTGGGGCTGATTAACATTTGCTCTTTAGGTATTTAGGCTCTCCATATATCATCATAATTTGTGTGACCTATTAGGCTCCCATCTCATCAGATGATTGGCATCTAGCAATGTATCAAGATTATATTTATAGATCAAGGTTGGTATCTAGTAATGTATCATGGCTGCACGATATATAAAAAGTGTCAAGATAGTTTGGACAAGTGCTTCTGTGTATAATATCTCAGTGTAATTATATCCTTTTATCATATATCCCGGAATGGGCAAGAGCTTGGTTTAATGTCTACTTTTAACCCTTTTTCATATTGTATACAACTTTTATGTGTTAAATCCATAATCAATATTGCCTTGGCTTAAGGACTTTGAGTTAACATTGGCCAAGAGCATCTGAGATATGTCCTTTCATATCGGCTAGGGTGATTAATCTTCTTTAGACCACTCATCTATCTTCATTATGCTTCATGTCATACCCCAAACCACCCTAAGATAATTATCTATCTATTGTGGACCTGTTCGTAATGATTTATAAATATGAGAAATATACAAGATAACCTGGTGTCACAAGTCTAAGGATCATTGACACTGTTGACACATGAGAGTATTTCTATAGACACTTAGTGAAATGCCAAATGGAATTCTCCTAGTGGGTCAAGTTCTATGAAATTTTTTTTCATAACAAGCATTTATATGCTATTCCCAAGTATCTCTAGCTTTAACTTATAAGATTAGAGTTGTATGCATCATATGTATACAGGCTTAACATATGCATGGTTTTTGCATTGTTGATGCCCTGTCTTGACAATGCGATGACCATACATGTTTTTATAAACATGGATTTGATCCATAAGGATCTCATGTTGTAACTAATTTGAAATACGGGCCTTATCTACATTAGATATAAATAACTATAGTTGAATTAATCTTATGGACAAAGAACCACATCACATTATATAATAAAATAATTATCTATTACATGAAATCGCTAAAAGCTAGTGTATTACAAGCTTAAGCAATTGGCTTGTAAGGCTTACACTAATAGATAGTGAGCACAAATTTTTGTAAAAATTCAATAGAAAGTCATAGATCAAGAATAAAACTGAAAGAAAATGCTTTTATTTTGGTAACAATTATGACTATGACTATGACCAACCAATGCCAATAAAAAAGCTCTGATACCACTTACAACTTGAATCTCGAACATCAAATGTCCATTATTTAGATTAGGCTAAGTTGATCTAATAAAAATTAAAAGTAAACTGAGATAGACACAAAAATAGTGCAGTAAAAGGATAAACTAACCAAATATAGGTCATAGATCATTTAAGGAGCCTTTAATTGGTCTACCAGCTACAAGAAGAATCAGAGATTTGAAAAATTCATATCTTAATTCAAAAGAAGCCATCCTCCTAAATTAATCACAATCTTTGCTTTGCTTGTGTACACTAGACCTAGTTATTGCAAACCGATTTTGTCTAATCATCCAGCCTCAGTTTTCTAGGTGACTTTTAAAACCTTTATATGGTTGAGACCTTTTGTAGGAACATGGTAGCATTTGAGCATTCAAAAACCTTTCTTAATTATTCTATTTGCTAATGCCTAAAAAAAAAGAGAAAAAATGGTTTCTCTACAAAATTGCATGGAGATGGCATTGGAATTCAAGGTGCCACAACTCTCTTTTATAGGGAAAATAAAGTGGCGTTTAGGTCTTATTAGAATCTAAAAGACAGTTGAAGCAGGGTTTAAATACCCAGGTAAAAGTTCTCTCAACTTCTAGGTTAAATGCATTTAAGTCCCTCATTTTTAAACTATTCATAAGACTCTTAAGTAACTTTTACTCATTTGGTAATTTAAGCCCAGTCTCATTTTAATTCCACAAATCACCTTTATGTGTGAAACTTATTAGGCCCTTATCATGTCAGCAACAAATATAACTTATTTGATTAAAATCATTTATATTAATTAATCAAGATTGACATCTAGCAATGCATCATGACCACCCAAAATGCAAGGAGAGTTAAATTGGTTTTGACAAGCCTTTCAGTGTATGCTATCTCATATAATTCTATACTTTGATTATATATCATGAAAAAGGTAAGAGCATGGCTAAGGGTCTACTTTCAACCTTGTCTTTATTAGACTTGCAGCCCTTATGTAACTTTATAATCTATATTGCCTTGGTCAAGATCTTTTAAGTTAAAACAAGCCAAAAACAAGTGAGATATGTCCCTTCATATCACATAACATGATGAATCTTCTTTGGATCATTTATTCATCTTTAATATGCTCTATTTCATACTTAAAACAACGTTTCCTTTGGCATCTATCAAAGTGGACCCATCATTTATGGTTTTTCTCTTAAAAGTTTAAGGTGTAAAGCTTAGATGGCATATTGTTATCATTAATCTCATAACTAATTGCTTGATTTGCTTGAATTGCATCTTGATTTCTTGATCATTGATGCTTAACTATGCCAAGCATTATGAACTCTAATTGTTTCAACCACTTCAGATTTTGTTGATTTTGTGTTCAAACTTAAATTTTCTTGGTTATATGATGAGTTAAGCATTTTTGATTATAATTTCTTTGAAAATATACCTAAAACATGTTCAAATATTCAAATAAGTTTAGATCCATGTTTGATTAGCTTTGATTTGTTGAGATCTATGCTGTTTTGCTGGATTAAGCTAAGATTCTTGCATCTTGAGTGAAAATATGTTAATTTCATGATGAAATTCCATTATTTAATGCTCGATTATGCTCGGATAAGCATAGATATGTGAAAACATTAATCAACCAAGCTTAGATCCCTTAGATACTGTTTCAGCTTTGTTGCATTGCTATGGTTTGTTGAGATGTAAGCTAAAATTTAAAGTTAATTGGATAAGATCATATGTTTAGATGTTAGATCTAGGTTTTGACCTTGATATTTGATGAACACTTTGAGCTTAATTAATGATCATGCATTCAAATCATGATTTCAACCAAGTATGATAGGATTTTTTTAGTAAAATTGATGTCAAATGAGCATAATCTTGGTTGCTTAGGTTCGACCATGATGATCATGCATGATTGATCTTGTTCTCTTCACTTGTTTATGCATTTATGTGAAGTAGTTTAGCATATGTTTGTTGAAATGTTTAGGTTGTGTGCTGAAAATTTGCTTTTTCCATAAAAGATCCTCCAAGTATAGGTTTTATCTTATTCAATCAATGGATAAGTTCAAGCTTATTTTTCAATAAGTTCTTTTAAGGAAGTCTTGGAGATATTCAATAAAAATAAGCTTGAATTCAAGCAGATTTAAGCTAAAAAAATGTTTTTAAAGTGATTTTAAGTAGTTTAGAAAGCTTGAATATGTTGAGCCTTGTTGACAGCGTTTAGACTTAGTGTTTGTGTATAATGTGGCTGTTTAGTTTTGGTTTAGTAGCTGTTTTGGCAATAATAAGAGGTATTATGGTACCTCATAATTATTTTAAAAGAATTAAGAAAAAAAGAAAGAAAGTGAGCAAAGTGAGGTATTATGTCTCAAGAACATATTTTTTTTAGGTTGAATTTTCTTAGCTTCTAGGTTGTGTTTGATTATAGTTTTTGTTGTACTCATTATGTTTCATATTAGAAATGTCTAACGCTCAGCTCCCAGATGTTTGAATGTCCAAAGCTAGTTTGACGTAATAGGCGTAAATGCTCAAAATAAAGTGACGTTCTTTAAATCATTGCATTTTTTCTAGTACAACTGAATTGAACAAATAAATATTTTTGTCCATGAAAATGATTTCTCATGGTATTTTGGTGTCATCCACATTGAATCAGCTTTGAAATGAGCTTTCAAAGCTCGATTTTGTGATCAAATAAGTTGGGAAAAATTTTGCAACATAAATTGTTTGGATACTTTGTTTTCAATAGTTATGTATTATTATTCTTTCTGTGGTAAAGTATTTTTATTGATTTTTATTATGTTTTTGGATTAAATTGGGTTTAATAAGCTTTCCAATTATTTATGGTAGATCTAGAGGCAATGTTGGACAAACATGGAATAATTTTTCTATTCGAATGTTCTATCCATTACAATAACATCTGATTGAAAAATATTTCGAATTGCAAAATGATTTTCTAGCATTTTTTTCACTATTTTTAATAGGAGTTATATTGAGTTATCCTTCCCAAGAATTTTATTTTAAAACTTTTCTTATACAAAATAGTCCAAAATAAATTCAAGAAGCTCTAGCATCAAAGTTGTCCCTTATTTTTTAGCTTCTCTGGGTTTTCATTTTATTGATCTTGAAGCTTTCAAATGCCTTAGAATTGATTATTTTGATGTTGTTTTAGGAGTCCATAGACTTTGGAATGTCAAGCATCAAGTTTCTAAAGGCTTGATCACCTTTAGGAAATGCCAAAATAATTTTAGGACTTTAAAGTCAAAATAAGAGAAGATTTCATTACAGTAAGCATCAGTTGCATTCAAAAGACCTAACATGAGCATTCACTGATGGGATAACTTTAAAAAATGAAGAAACTAATGATGATAGTGTGCAAAATGAAAAAAATCTTACAATATTCAATAGGACTAACCCTTTTAATTTTTCTTTGACATGACATGAAATCACATATTTATCAAAATAGCATTACATACTCATATCTCTATTTGTATTTATGTTATTTTAAGAAGAATTTATGCCATACACATGTGTTAGCATTGGCATCATGGGCATTTGCATCCTTTAAAATGTTAAGCTTTGTATAAGAAAGACCAATAATAGCTAGTAGTGATAGCTTAAGTTGAAACTGGCATCTAAATAAAAAAGTTCAAAAATAGCTGGGAGGGACAATTCCAGTTGAAATTGGCACCCAAATGACAAAGCCCAAGAGTTATTGGTAGGGATAACTCTTATAGAAATTAGCACCCTAATGAGAAAGCCCAAAAGTACCTAGTAAGGGTAGCTCCAATCAAAATTGGCTCCCAAATAAGAAAACCCAAGAGTAGGTGGTAGGATAGTTTTAGTTAAATGGTGTACCTAAATAAGAAAGCCCAAAAGTAGTCAGTAGGAATAGTTTTAGTTGAATTTGGAACCCAACTTAAAAAAGCCTTGGAGTAGTTGGTAAGGATAGCTACTATTGAAATTAGCACCTAAACGAGAAAGCCCAAGAGTATATGATAAGGATAGCTTTAGTTAAAATTAGTACCTAAATAAAAAAGCCCAAGAGTAGTTGGGAAGGATAGTTTCCCAAATGAGAAAGCCCAAGCGTAGGTAGTAGGGATAGCTGTAGTTAAAATTGGCACCAAGATGAAAAAGCCCAACATAGTTGGTCAGGGTAAGCTTAGTAAAGTTGGCATATAAATAAGATCAAACCCAACCTGGCTGGTTAAAAACAAGCCTAGCAATGCTAGAAATTTTTGGACCAGCCTGGCTTTTTAAAGACAAGCCTAAGCCCAAGTTGGTTGGTTAAAGACAAGCTCAGAAAAGTTGAAGACTTTTAGTCTAGCCTAGTTAGTTAAGGATAAGCCTAGCAAAGTTAGAGAGCATTAGTCTAGCCTTGATGGTTAATGACAAGCCTAGCAAGTTAGTATTTTAGATTTTAGGCCCATGTTTTTAGTTAAGGACAAGCTTAAGAAACTAGGTGACTAAAAGTCTGACCTAGCTAGTTTAAGATAAGGTTAACTAGGTTGGTATTTTAGATTTTAGGCATAGTTTATTTTTCAAATTATTTTCCTTCTTATTATTAGTTTTATTTTTTAAAAAAGTAAAGAATAGCTTAAAAAATTTTGTCTTCAATTTTGCCATATTTTTAATCCTAAAAAATGGCCAAAGAGGGGCTAATATAGACACCTAATTTTGCTTACCACAACTATGTGGGATCTGAAACTTATGACAGAAATGCACCTCCCTCTCTTCCTCAATCCAATTTCAACAATAAGGACTTAGTTGGAAGGTTTGAGATGCCTGGGGACTAAATTGGATAGGTCGAAACATTTGAAAGTCGAAATAGGGCATCTTCATGCATAATACATGGATGTATCAATAGCTTAGCATCTAGGAGTGAAATTTTCAAGGGTCAAAGGTTAGATATCAATATCTAACCTTTAAATATCGATATTCCATGATTTTTCATAATTTTTTAGCTTTTAGAAACCAATATATTGATACATGATCATAAAAATATCAATACCTTACGGTAAAAAATTGTTTTAAAAGGTTAAACACCTGGGTTGGGCTAGTGTTTTGCATTCTTAATCACTCTGAATGAACTAGGACCACTTTTTAATCATAACTTTTTTACACAAAAATAAAATGCACTATAAGCTTGTCAAAATATCATTTAACTAAAACTATTATAGTTTAATTTGATGTTTTTTAGTGGGATAAATTCTCCAATCATGTTTGGAAGCCAATGGACAAGTATTTTGATTATTTTCCAACCAAAAGAGCCTAATTTGGTTAAAATGTAAAGGGATGCTATATTGAGCTAGGGTTAAAAGCTCCTTTATATATGGGTTTAGATAATGCCACTTTAAGGGGTAGTTTGCTTTGGGGGCCTGCATCTAAATTTGTCCATTAAACTAGCTGACTTTATGCTCTATTTAAAAGGGTTTAGCCCTTTGATCAGGACTCCTAGATGGTTAGACATTTTTTTTGCAAGAAAGCTTGCATGAGTGTTAAATAGAGGGCTTACATGCATAGGGATCAAAGTTGATTAGCTAAAGATGGTTTTTTTAATCCCTTGTATAGTCCAAAAAAGTGGAAGGAGTTGACTTTTAGCAAGAAAAAAACCATATATGAAAAAAGAGAAGCAAAAAGAAAGAAAAAAGAGAAAAAAAGAAAGTTCTTTTTAGTTTGATTGAGGATGGATTTTCTTTTTTATTTTTAAGCTTTATTTTTGCATATTCTTCTCTTTTTCATGTGAGCTTGATGATCCTAATCACTGGCTTAAGTGATGTTTGTGTCAACAATGCAACAACCAACTTTTATGGCCAAACTATGAGCTATGATCTTTAAGTATTTTTTGTTGGTTTTTATTTAAATTTCCATATATAAAAAAGCATGTTTTCATGCATTAAAATTAGTTTAGTTGTTTATTCCATTTGATTTTTGTTGTTCAAAGTTGTTTATTTTTTATGTTAAATATGTTGCATGCATGCAATCTTCATGTCAAATGTACATGACTTATATGTTTGTGTCATTTCCATGAAAAGATTGTAATGATAATAACATATCCATGTGTTATAACTTACCTCACACAACACCGAAATTGGTTGGATAGTGATGCATGCAACTTAAGAGGAATTACCTTTAGGTTATCCCTCGATCGGTATTTGGATTAGGCATGATAAGATGATAGCAAGGGGAAAGGCTGTTAAATGAATCGCTTGTCCAATTGGTCTTAGATGGCAGCCATGAAGTGACCAAAAACTTGGAGCCACCACTTATAATTTGGGCTAGGCATGGTCAAATGCTTATTGAAAATGATATTTTGAGTTATGAAACTAAAAAAGTATAAGGACTAGAGATTCATCAATTGGGTTCAAGAGTTGGTTATGCATGGGAAAGAATTAACACCCCTAGGACTATGTATTCGGTTGGTTTGATCAGTTTGGTTAGAAAAAAATTTGAAGCTGAATTAATCAACTTTGCTAGAGAAATCAATTGAACTGACCAATCATTTTGACCATAATTGAACTAACTGAACCGACCAAATTTTGGTCGATTCGGTCGGTTAGTTTAGTTAAATTAATTTATTGTGTATTAGGATAGTAGGTTGTATATTTGGTTTGGATATGGGTTTAATTAGGCTATTTATATAAATAAATATATAAATATTAAACATTAAAGTTTGATTAATTTGGTCAGTTTGGTTATTGATTTTACTATCCAATAACAAATCTAATTAATAAAAAGATAACATAACCATTAAACTGACTTAACAGAATGGAATTAACCAAGCTCCATCAGTTAAGTCGGTTAAGTTGGTTTGAACTGACTGATGCACAGACTTAAGCAGCCCCACGACACTTGAAATTGGTACCTGCTAAACATGTCTTACATTGCTTTCTATTTCATCAATTTTGACTTTCATTATTTTGGCATAATCCCTTTTTCTTGCATGATTTTTGTATAAAAATTGCCAATCTAGTTTTTAACGAAAAATTTAAATCACTTATGCACCTTGAAGATGTGGGCAACATAAGGTTTTTTGACAAAAATGACCTATGGATTTAATTTTGAAAATCAAATATTTCGTGTGAAGCACTAAGAGATATCAACATGGAACGTTGCTTATAATTAAAAAAAATAGTTTGGAAACATAAATGCATAATGGGTATCACAAAGGGAAATATATTAGTAAAACAAAAGAGAATGTAATATTGCATACAATAAAACACAAAAGAGCATAAAAAATAAGGGATGACCAAATGTATCTTGTAATTGCCTTTGATTCTTAAGGAATAATTGAAATAACAATTTTGAGATACATTTAAACTTGATGCTTAAGGTCTAAAAAAATGATTTTGATTAAAATTTTTTAAAAAGTTTTAACAAAAGAAGATTCCAATTGTAAATGAAAAGTGCGGTTAAAGTATTTCCTTGAAAGATGAGGTTAGAGTATCCTTAATGATGAAAAATTTAGTGATTTTGTAAATTTGAATGAAGTTTGTAAAAGTATGGCTGGAGTAGCTCTTCAAAGTATGGGGTTGGAGTATCCCAAAGGTGAAAATTTAGTAATTTTAGAGAATAAAACATTTTGATAGAAAAGAATAAATTTCAAATTAACAATAGCAATTGAAATAACATACCAAATTAACTAAAAAATTTTAAGCCTTGATCCGATCCTAAGGGATTTATATTATGCTATCCAATTCCATGAGGAATTAACTTGATGTATTTCGAGGAATTCAAATGCCTCAAAAAAAGGTGGTTCAAGAAAATTCATCTAGTTTTAAAGTCCCAAAATAAGGAACAATTGTTGCCCTTCTCAAATTTATTTTGAGTCCATCCAAAGGCTTTGAGGGGTAAAGAAGGTATCATTGGAAAGGTATCCTAGAAAATCATTTACTAAGTGGATTCATTTTTAAAATTGTGTATGCTTCAATGTTGGTAGCATGTGTGGGGGAAAATGTGTAAAAAACTTTAAAAAATTACCCTGAGCTCATTCAGAATGGTTAAATTGCAAACAACTTTTTCAAAGTTGAATTTCATGAACTCTTTAGGAAAAATATTTTTAAAATCCAAAAAAATTATCTGGTGGGTTGAAATGGCCCAAATAGAATGCAAATCACTGATTGTAAGGGTTCTAAATAGGAATGATTCAAAAAGTCATAAATCCCTCATCCAAAATAATTTAAGTGCAAATGGGACACCCTTGGAAAAGTAATTCAATGCACTTTAGTGGAAAAATATTATGAAATTCTAAAAGATATTTTAAGGCTCAAAAATGATTTTTCAAGTTAGACTATAGAGCTATCAGAGCAAAACAAGGGAGCTTTTTCGGTTTTTAAGTTTGCTAGGACTAGACTCGAGTTATGGACATCTGGATAACAAAAAGTGGTCAATGAAAATGGATTCTAGGCTCTTGACCATGAAAGGTGATTGTCGGATGAATCACTTATCCAACTAGTCTTAAGTGGCCACCATGAAGTGGCCAACAATTGGAGTTGCCACCGATCATTGGGGCTAGGCATGATTAATGCCTATTGAAACTAGCATTTCAAGTTATGAAGCTTGGGACATTGGTTTCACAGTTTATATGGTTTAAAGATTTGACAGTTGGGTTCGGGAGTTGGTTATGCATAGGGAAGTAAGAGCCTCTTCGTGATGCCCAAAATATAATCCCTTGGTTTCTTCAGTTTTAACTTTTCATTATTTAATATAATCCCTTTTTTTAATACATGAATTTTGTATAAAATAGTAAACTTGAGTTTTAAAGAAAATATGAATCTCATAAATGCTTTATAGAGGTAAAGAACATAGAGATTGTGATTAAAAATGATCCCTGGGTTTAATTTTTTTAAATCAAATATTTTGTGTGAAGCACTAGATAGATAGCAACACAAAACATTTCCTTGTTTTTTGAAAATGGTTTTGAAGATATGAATGCAAGATGAGCAATACAAGGGAAAACACGTTAGGAAGTTGGAAAAGAAATAATTTGCATAAAGTAAATCACACAAAAAAGGGAGAAGGGGAAGGGATGATCAGTATGTATCTCGATATTGTCATCAATCATCTTGAAATAATCATGTTGACAATTTCAGAGATGTGTTTGGATCCATTGACTAATCAAAGCACAAAAATTGGGTCAAATATTTAAAAGTTCAAAGAAAATCCAAGTAGAGAAAATTTGATTTTTCTTTGCAATTTTGACAAAAATAAGATTGGCAAACTAAATTGACGAAATTTAAATGTCTTGAACATTTTTGAAAAAAATGAGGTTGGAGTATCCTTTTGGAATACAAGAATAGAGTATCCTTGTAAATGAAGACTTTGGTAAATTTTAAAGTTTAAATGAGGTTTACAGAATAGGGGTTGGAGTATCCCTTTAGAGAAAGGGATTAGAGTATCCCCAATGGAAACTTTGATGATTTTATAGAGACGAGCTTGAAGGATTTATCTTGACAAAGGCTCAGTGATTTTTTGACTAAATGACAATTTTGATAAATTCTTGACAAAATAGGTGATTTTTTATTCTTTTTAAATTGATAAAAGTAAGGATAATAAAGCTTAAAAATTGTTTCTGCCTTGATCGATGCTTATAGGGTCAACACATGTTCTTTTTTACTAGATGGGGTTGATTAAGATCACATGGAAGCATTTGAATGCTCGGAGTAGGAGTTTTAAGGAACCAATTGTCCTGAACAATTATTTTTTAAAAAATTGATAAAAGTAAGGATAATAAAGCTTAAAAATTGTTTATGCCTTGATCGGAGCCTATAGGGTCAACATATGTTCTTTTTTACTAGATGGGGTTGATCAAGATCACATGGAAGTATTCGAATGCTCGAAGTGGGAGTTTTAACAAACCAATTTTCTTGAACAATGTTGAAAGTAGGGGACAACATTGTGCTATTCCCATATTCAATTTTACTTTTGGACAAATTTAAAGAATTTAGGGGTTGTATAAAGTGCCTTTGGAAAAGTACCTTAATAAGAATCAATATAAAATTATTTAAAAAATCCTAGAAAATTACCTTCTAGGTGGAAATAATTTTGAAAGTAGGAACTAATTCAACATTGTAGCATATGTAGGGGAAGTGGGTTAGCTAACTTTGGGAAAATCATTTCAGACTCATATGGAATCATTAAATCACAAAAAAAAACCTTTCCAGAAAGGGAATTTCACAAAGTTTTTATTAAAAATATTTGAAAATTCCAAAAAAAATATTCGATGGGTGAAAATGGCCCAAACAGAATGTGAATTGTTGATTCCAAAGGTTTTGGACAGCAAAAATTCAAAAAATCATAACTCCCTCATCCACAATGACCTAAGGGCAAACAAGATATCGTTGGAAGGGTGATTTGATGCCTTTCTAGGGAAAATGTCAACAAATTTGTGAAAAATTGTTTATGGTTCAAAATAATTTTTCAAGTCATTAATATAGTGCTGCCAGCATAAAATAGGGGAAATTTTTTATTTTTTTTGGATTTCTTTAGGCTAAATTCGAGCATGGACATCTAAATGTTCATGGCAAAAATCAATAAGTGCAGGGCTTCACGAGCTCATCTACACAATCCTAGAGTATTTTTGGATGATGAAATAGCCCATTTACCATGTCATAAACACATGGATTCTAAGCAAAGATCAAGGCATGGACAAATTTTGACATTAAAAAGGACATTTTATTTTTGAGAAATAAATAGAATATTTAGCTTCTTTTAACCTTGAGTGCCAACATAAATTGTTTAATATTACCCCAAAATTAGACTATCATATTGTGAAAAAGAATAGACGAAGATTAATCCCATTATTTGGGTTAATCTTAATCTAACTTGGCGTGTTTTTTCAAATATATATATACATTAGTACAATAATGAAGTATGATAAAAACTAAAAAATAAATCAATAATATTAATAATCAAAGGCATAGAACAAAATATCATCAAGAGGCATTCAAACATGCATTTTATCATGATAAAATACAACCTTAAACATAAAAATGTCACCACATATTGCAATACCAGTTTTAATTTTTTTTTTTTTTTACATTTCACGTTTAAAGATTAGGTGAGGCTTAATGGATGGTTTTTTTCCCCTAATGGGTGGCCTGGGTTAAAAATCTTGGCCACTCGATCTTATTTTTTTTCTTTTTTCTTTTTCTTTTTCTTCCTTTTTTTCTTTTGTTTTCTTCTTCTTTCTCACCCTAAAACTAAAATACAAAAGAAAAAAATCTTAGAAACCAATGACTGGCCATCATGCTGACTATCAGTTGGCTCTCAAACTTCACTGTTAGACTCTTTTCGACATCCTCTTTCCAAATCTGAGTTGAGTTTTTCTAAATTTTTTTTTAGATTTTCCTAAATCTACTAGAGAAGTTTGAACCTTTTACCTCAAATTTAGCCACCATCCACCGTTGGATTGTTCCTAAACTCCATCATGCTTTTCCCCTTCATATGAGCTCATTTTTCACTATGAGGATTCTCTACATAAGCGCCTAAGCCTCTTTAATTGGAAAACCCTACTTTAAATTTTTTATTTTCTTATTTTTTTTGAAAGATGTGTTTTTTTTAATTTCTTGAAGAATTTCTCTTTTTTTGCTTTGAAGTTTTTTTTTTCAATTTTTCCTTTTTCAGCTCTATATTTTAGTGATTATAATATAACTAAAAAAAGCTAAAATAGTTGGTGGTTTGGGAGCCAGATCCACGGCAATAGTTCTCATGGTTGGATCTGCAACTAGGCAAAGCAGTTGCCATGCTTAGCATGGCAGTCGGCCTTTTCTTTTCTTCTTCTTTTGTTTTTTCTTTAGTTTTCTCCTTTTTTTTTTATTTGCATGATTTCATGGCAAAAGTCATGTTTGGTGTATGCAACAAAGTGACCTATTTTACAATGTACCACATTTTTTTTATTTTTTTTCTTTGATTGGTTTTTGTCATTTTATTACAAAAACACATGCTGGGTGTATGGGTCATAGGCACCTTATTCACAATGGTTGCCTGTATTCAAAACCCAAGCCACTTATTTTTCTTTTTTTTTGTTTTTTGTTTTTTATTTTTTTGTATTTTTTAAAAAATAAGCCCAAATTAAAATAGATTAAAACTAATTAATCTAGATCCAACAAACCTAAATTAAAAGTGGCCTGATTGATTGAATTATTTCAAATAATGAGTGACCAAAAAATTGCCTGGATAAAATTTGGTGTCTATAGTTACCCTTTTTTGGCTATTGTTGAGTGTCAGAAACAAGGCAGAGATCAATAGACGCCATTTTATCAGATGCATGCTTGTTGCTCCTCGTGTTCCTAAAACGAAAAGACTAAGTCTAATATAATGGAAGGATAAAATACAATTTTGGCGACAATTCTAAGATTTTTTTGGCAAAAGGTAAAGTATAAATTTTTGGATAAAAAACCTAGACTACGATCATAGGCTCAACCTAGCCCTAGGTCTGACTTAAAATAATCAAGTGTTAATGTACCAAATTACAGCCAACAACACTAGACTTTTGAAAGATTTTTTTCACAAATTTTGGATAAGAGACCTAAACTACAATCGTAGGCTTGACCAATCACTAGGTTCGACTTAAATCGACAAAGTGCCAATGTGCCAAATCACAGCCAGCAACATCAGACTTTTGAAAAAATTTTTTTGACAAATTTTAGATAAAAAACCTAGACTATGATCTTAGGATCGACCTATCCCTGGTTTAACTTAAAATGATAAAATGCCAATGTGCCGAATCATGACCAACAATGTTGGTTTTTAAAAAGATTTCTTGGTAGAGTGTCTTGACTGAGGTTCTTGACAAAAGTTCCTGGTAGAAGATTTCTTAATAGAGTGTCTTGACTAAGGTTTTTGGCAGAAGTTCTTGACAAAAGATTTCTTGACAGAGTGTCTTGAGTAAGGTTCTTGACAAAAGTTCTGGATATAAGATTTCTTGACAAGGTGTCTTGACTGAGGTTCTTAACAAAAGTTTTTCACACAGGATGCCAATAAGTCAGACCATAGCATTCTAGTGACATTAAACTTTGAAAAGATTTCTTCACAAAAGGTCTTGACTAAGGTTCTTGACTAAAATTCTTGAGAGAAGGTACCAATAAATTGGATCATAGCATTTTGGCGATGATTTGAAACCTTAGAGAGATAAAGGTCTTAATTGAATGATTTTTATATTTGCCAATTTTCAATATCAAAGATTGTTACCAAAAAGGTCATTGAGGTTCGACAAATTCTACTTGATGTAATGCGGGTAAAATGATGTTACACTATGATAAGATGAATGCATGATATAAAAATATGTACGTAAGTTTCTTGATAGACTGCCTACATGATCATGAATAAGGTCTAATACAAGAATAGGCATTAAAATTTTTTTCTTTCAATTAGAAGCCATTTTCCTGATGTTGCAATTTAGATATTATTAGGCCTTGTGATCATGACTTCCTTACTGCTTGGATGATTATTTTCTTGATTCGATATATAGATGTGCTATTTTTAACAAGCTGAGAATTAGGTTGGTTATGTTTCTTGGCTCAAGGTGTTTGATGATCCTTTCAATAAGGTTATTAGATCTTGTTGGCAGTTTGTGGGCTTGGTGACTATTTGGCTTGGTTAGTGTTTGGGTTTTGACAAGGTTTTGATGGAGTTTTGATAGTATTTTCTAACTGATGATCTCAGGAGTTAAGGATAAATCAACACATATTGTGATAGATAGGTATTGGGTGTAAAGGGAATACATGATCTTAACATTTAAGGCATAAATAGAGCTCCCTATGCTCTTTTTATCTTTTTAATGTAATATCAAGAAATTTTTTTGTAAATTTTATTCAATTATTAAGTATACCAATTGAATGGTAATCATAATGCAATGTAGATGTGAGCAAAAAGGGTTAAAAGAAGCAAGGTAATATTTCATTCATGATAAAAGATGATATAGTTCAGTTATATTTGACAAACAAAAGGCAAAATGATAATAAAATGATCTTTTGGACGATTGATGCCCCTAACAATCTTGACATAAAGATTTTTTGATACATTTTGAGATGTCTAATGTGAGTCAATCTTCTGAAGGCGCTTAAGATTACCCTGTGGCATTCTGTAAATGCCTTTCACTTGGGTGTTTGCTTTTTTATCCCTCCAAATGTGGGTTAGGTTTAGGTGAGGTGTGATTTTAATTTGGCTAAGGTTTGATCATATTTGATTGGAGTTTTGACTTTGTTTTAGCCAAGGTAAGGTTGAATTTCATTTGATATGGCTGCAGCTGGGCCAGACTGAAGCTTTCCTGTTAGGTATTTGGCTAGGATTTGCGTTAGTTAGAGATTGGTTCAGGTTGAGGCTAAGTTTCTTGAGCTACCTTTTTAGGTTTTTAACTCAAGTTAGGTAGATTGCCCGAATGCCCTTTTAGGTTTTTATTTGAAACCTTATTTTCTTTCTTTTGTTATTTTTTTTTCAATTTTTTGTTTGTTGTTTTGTTTTGTGTTTTTTAATAAGGATGTATTTTTGGGTTTGTCCTTTAGACATAATTGTAGATATCTCATTTTGTCTGGGCCTATTTCTGCCATCTCAAGACTCAATTGAATAATGATAAAATGAAAAGATAAAAAAAACTCAAGGGTGACTGCTAAGTGCCATGTCTAAACTGTAAAATAAGGCATCAAGGGCTATTTTTCATGATGCCACTAAAGTCATTCCAATGAGTATATGGATCAATTTTCCACTATTTATGACCAAGTTAAGGCAAATCAGGAAGCCACTGGTATGCGCAAGTTATATTGGTGCATAAATATTGAAACAAGGCTTTTACATCACCAAAAACTTGAATTTTCACATGTAGTATTGATACAAGAGGGTTTAGTATCGATATCTAAGATGGGGTATCGATACCTAGCATGTTTGTATCGATACTGACCTTGGTAGTAGCTAAAGTTATGATTTTTGGCAAAATATATCGATACACAAGCATGAATATTGATACAAATTCATGGAGTATCGATGCGGGCCTATAAGTTTTAAGATTGGAAATAATTTTTTGCTTTTAGTATCGATAGACCTCTCATTATATCGATACTTGTGGGTAAAAATTACCTTGTGTATGGATACAACATGTTTTGTATTGATACACCAAGGCATTTTTGTCCAGTTCAGACCATTTTTTAGCTTTCAAAAATTTGATGAACATGTTTTTTTTCACCAAGAAATAATCATTAAACATTGTGAACCTCGACTTTGGGGCTGTGATCCGATTTAAACCAGTTTTAAGAGCCTAAATAGCCAATAACAAGGGCACCTTCATAAAATATATGCTAGTAAAAGGGCTTCTCAGGTATATCTTTAGTTGCAAGTTGTTATAGCCTTTCTACCCCTTTCATTTGCATGGCAAAACCAATAGGAAAAAGATCAGCTGAGCATGGTAGCTAGAGATGTCCTCTAGTATAGGAATGAAAGATAAAAAAATGCCCTTGCTTTGTCTACTAAAAGCACTGGCTGGGCATTGAATTAAAAGGTGGAGGAAAAAAAAAGAAGACTTCTAGCCATTCCCAAAGAACTCTCCCACAATCTAAAAAAAAACAACTCCAACTATTCCTAAAAATCCGTAGCAATCTTCAGCCCTAAAGCTCTCCCAAAAACATTGTTCCATTACCTGTTACCCTTAACCTTTTTCCATTCCTGTAGTTCCCTTAAACCACCATCAGAAAACTTTCAAAAACTTAGCTTTTCATAAACTTTCATCCTAAAAATACTCCATGGTCAACCATATTACCAGAAAACATATTTTTTATGTCATTTTCTTGCTAAATAATAGCAAACAAAGGGAAGAAACAAAGCTTAAAGTCATTGCTTTAGGAAGGAAGAAAAGTTTAAGCCTTTTGGTATATTTTCTATCTTGTTCCATATATTTTTCTATTTTTATCATCTACATCATTCAAATTAGCCTTTTATGCTGCCACGACATCCTAGGACTCTCGTGCATTATTATTGCCTTACTTGTGGTAGTTTTAGGATCTTGATGTTTTTGTGATTCCTTGATGTTGCTTGGTAGGCTAAACGCCTACTCTTTCATTCTATCAGCAATATAGTCCTTTATTCATGCATTCTCTAACATATTTAATCTATTTTCACATGCTTAACACATACTTAAATGTTCGCCTTAATATGTTTTTATGTATGTTCATGCATTTTCTTATGTTTTAAGGAGTCCCATGACATAAAAATGCTATCTTGAGAATGCTAGCATGCATTCCTTTGTTTAAATATGTTCATATCATTTCCATACACCTTATTTTTCATTTTCTTACATTTTTGTCACCTATTTCCATGTCAAAATGTCATCTTTATGTGTTTGCATGTTTAGTCCAGGTGCATCTTTGTATGTGTTGTATTTTGTTCATGACATCTCTACCAAATGCTTGCTTGTTTCCCAAAAACCTGATTTAGAAAAAAAAATCCCTAAGTTAAGTTCATGTTACCTCCAATAGATGAAGAATAGCATGGATTTAATGTTTTCATAAAATTGGTCTTCTAATCTTGGAGGCAAATTAAATATTTTAGCTCTGGATTCATGGTATGATAAGTTTAAAGATGTTTTTCCAAGCAAAATGACCCCTTTTAGTTAAAATATATATATATATATATACACACATTAAGCCTTGATCTTAAATTTAACTCTTTCATGATGGCATAGTCCATGGGTTGCTTCATCATCCCAAACTACTCTGAGATTGTGGAATAAACTCGTGATGCCGGTGTCATTCTTCCCCTGTGTTGTGGATGTTCGAACGTCCATAACTCAAGTTTGACCCCTAAAAAACTCAAAAAATCAAATAATCCCCTATTTTTGCTTTAGCAGCGTTATAATTCAAATTAAAAAATTATTTTCGAACCACAAAGAATTTTCCCAAAATTTTTTGGTTTTTTCCCTTAAAGTTATCGAAATACTTTTTCAACAGTGTTTTACTCGCCCTTAGATCATTTGGATAAGGGAATTATGATTTTTCAAAGATTTTCTATTTAAACCCTTGGAACCTGCATGAGATATTCTGTTTGAGTCATTTTGGCCCGTCAGATGATATTTTTAAAAATTTTAAATATTTTTCCTAAAAATTTCATAGAATACCCTTTCTAGAAAGGTATTATTCATGATCTAACGATTCTAGATAAGCCCAAAATGATTTTTCAAAGTCAATCATGCACTTTTCATTGTACATGTTGCCAATGTTGAGATAGACTTAACTTCAAAGATTAATGCTGCCTAGAAAGTAATCTTCTAGGGTTTTTGCAATATTTATAGATTAGATCTTATCAGGTCCTCTTTCCAATGGTACTCATTCAACCCCTAAAGCCTTCGTATGAACCTAGATTAAATTCGAGAAAGGGAAGGACATAATGTTGTCCCTTATTTTAACTCAATTTTTGAAACACCGTTGTAAAGACATTTGAATGTCTCGAAATACATTTGATTGGTTCCCTACACCATAAGCCTTTTTGACTCAGATTAAGGCTTAAGATAAAAATATATCTTATACAAATCTTTGATTTCATATTTTCAAAATCTTTTTTTAAAATATTTTTTTAAAACATAAAAAATTTTTATCTTTGGAGATACTCCAACCCTGCTCTTTATTCAAAATTTCTCTTTATTCTTAAATATTTTCATAATTTTTTTGGGGATACTCCAACCCCACCTCTCTGAGGGGATATTCTAGCTCCACTTTTACCTAAAAAATCAAAAAATTTTCTCTTCCGGATGCCTTGGATTATTTTTGATTAAAATTTTTTATCTCGCAAAATACTATCAAATCCAAACTATCTCTAGATTGTCATCCTAGTTATTCTTCAATAATCAATGATGATTATGAGACACATTTCGATCGTCTCTTATTTTTACGCTCTTTTGGTTGTGATTGCTTGTTTTTGATTTTACTATACTATTTGTCATCTTACTAATATGTTTCCTTTTCATAGTTATTATCGTGCATTCATATTAAAATTTGTTTCCCAATAAAATTTGCAAGGCAATATTTCATATTGGTATCTCTCCAACGCCTAAGATAGAATATCTAAATGTTTAATATCCAATCTGGACATTATTTTAATAAAAAAAATCCTTAAGTTCCTAACACCTCTGAGGTGCATAGTTGATCTAATTTTCCTTTAAAAAAATGGATCTATAATTTACAAAACTTCATGCATTAAAGGGGATTATTTCTAAATAATCAATAAATGGAAGTAATTAAGCCTAAACTGAAATAAGACATAGTTAGTATGTACCGATTTTAGGCGTCGTGGGAGTGCTATTCCTTCCTTATGTGTAACCAACTCCCGAACCCAACTAACGAATCTCTAAACTTTGTAGACCTTGAGATCAATATTTTAAATTTCATAACTTAAAATCTTGTTTTCAATAGGCATCCGATCCTGCCTAGCCCAAAATGATCGATGGCGACTTCAAGTTTATGACCACTTTGTGGTGATCATTCAAGACTAGTTGTATGAGCAATTCACCTGATGGTCTCTCCCCTTCATATTACTATGCCTAATTCAAATCCTGATCATGGGATAATTTAAAAGCTTGATGAAGACCAACCATCATTTATTTTTAAGTCAACTGTGCTATGCCTTACAGATCATCTGAAGTTTTAAAGGCATGGCATGTGGTGACAGCTTGGTGACTCCACTAGGGAATTAGAGAGTTAGGCCTGTGGCTAGCTATTTTTCACTGGGTTCTTTGTTTTTCGATCTCCACAATTACCTAGATATAATTCCCTTGTATTTTATCTACTACTCTTTATCTTTTAGGTTTTTTCCTGTGATTGTTAGGTGTTATTTGTTCCCAAATAAATAACGACTTGAATAAGTATGGTAATATACCAGTAAAAGAAAAAAGTTTGATTATTTCCCTGACACACACTGTGCACTTGCCTTCGCACTAGATTTCCACCAAACACCATGGTATGGTTAATATCCTAATTATTAGGAGGAAGTGAGCTATCCGCCTTTGTGGGTAACCCTCTCCATAGACATGGCAAGACCTTTCGAGGTGTAAATTACCTATGTCTCTGCATAGGAAAAATACATCCACTGGATCAAAACCATTCTGCTAAACCCATGATAAACCTAGGATTAGGGTACCTCAACTGTCTTTACTAGATGAGGGAGCAATTCAGATATTGAATTAGGCTTCAACTTAAACCAATATAGTGAACCCTACATGCTAAACCATGTCAAACTATATTGGATTACTACTAGAATAACTCGAAGAGTAGGATCACTTGGGAAACATTTCTTACCTTTACTCCATACACCATGGTTACGTGGGCGATGATGGGTGAACACTGTCACCTGCGTCTGTCATTTTTATTTTCATGATCATTCCTTTAGGATATGCTATATGTTTAATGGCAAATACTCTTTAATAAGTGGGTAAGGAAAAAAGAAAGCCATTACCTACAATTTCATCTTAAAATAGTTATATCTGACTGAAATAAGCCATCATGTTGCCCGAATAATGGCTTAGCATGTACTTAACATACATAGGGGTGAACGAACGTTACCATTTAAATGGTCAGTTTTAGTCCTGGCAAGGTATCATGGTGCTTCGTAAAGAGGCAATTTTTAATGCGGACGCATTGTTATGCTATTTGTTTAATGTTTCAACATTCATGATCACCACGTCTGCCCTTAGGGATCATACCGCTTATTGTTGTGGCAACTTTTGTGATGCACTTTTGTCACTGTTATTTCATTTCTTTTTCTTTGTGCCTACTATTTTATGTGGTTACTAACTCATCTCCATTTTTCCTTTTATTTATCATGCATGTATTATTTTATCATAATCATTGTCATCATAGGACAATTGGCTATTGGTTCAGTGTTCATCAAGTGGTGTCTGTCATAGAGTAATAGTCCACTTCAGGTCTGATGACTTTTTAGGAAGCTCAAGCATGGTCAGAGCACCGGCAATGAGAAAATAGGACATCCTTAAACTAGAGTATGTCTCAACAGTGAACGAAAGGGTCAAGACAAGGTATTGTTAGAATGTTTGGTAAGAGCTAAAGTATGTATGGACTAGTTGGGATAATACCAAGAAGGAATTATTCACGAAGAGATACAGAGACATTGCTCTTTTGTTCTAATTCCGTTTGGATGTTAGCCTGTTGCAAGTAGCATCTCAGTTTTGGAACCCAATATATCGAAGTTTCACTTTCAATCATTAAGATTTAGTCTTCACAGTTTATAATTACACTGTGTTACTTAACAATAAAAGAGCTAAGGCTGATAGAATATATTGCAAGGCTTTGAACCCTCAAAATTTCAAGAAAAGACAAGCTCGATTTCTTAGTGCATCAGAGATTTGGATTGAGAGTCACATTAAGATGAAAGGGAAAAGTGAGAGCATCTCGTGATCCAATTTGAAAGAAGCAATGGCAAATACTGTTAACCTTTGAAAATCCGATATATGTATGCTCTAGTGATATATGGTCTAGTCATATTTCCAAAAAAAATTAGGCTATATTAGAGCTACAGTAGTAGATCTCTTCTCTCGATTATGTTGCAACATCAATCGCACACCGGCTATCATTACTGAAACCATACAAGCTTTCAATTTTTGTAAGAAAATCGTACAAGTCACTTCATCAGATACGTGCCACTTTTTCAGATATGGCTTGTCAGTCACTTCTGCCTAAAAAAATTAGGATCTTGTACAACTTCTTGCCCAACTTCTACTCTATCTCTAAGATTCTTGAGAAGGAATGGCCTCAGGATAAGTCTAAAAAGCAATGGATCCAAAAATTTTGAAAACTCAAAGGGGAAGAAGTGACATGGAAAGCTTTTTTTTTTCCTTACAAATAGTCATATACTGATGTGGAGATTATAGTTGTATGCCAATCATAGGATTATGGAAAAGCACTAGCTATGCACCTATTCTAGTCCTTTAGTAATTTTAGTTCCGACAATTCATCCCATTCATCCAAGACCTAGAGTTGTGGGATTTTGACTACGGTGAAACCAATTACAAGTCAAAAGCTTAGCTAGCCTTTCATGCATGGAAACAGACCCACTGCATAGAGAGATATTGGAGAGGGAGTAGTATGATCCTAGGATATGATGGATAGAGGATCTATCACATTAATGATGCCTTGTCCTTGTTCGGTGTTGGGACATCACAAATATTGGTTGACAAATTTCCCTCTGAGATCGAATTTCTCAAGCAAGAGTTCAAGCAAGAAAAGGTGACCTTTGCCAAAGAGATTGCTCACTTAAAGGAAAAGAAGAGTCAATTAGAAATAGACCTTTACCTCTTGGATGGTAAGGTGAATTGGATTGTAAAAGAGAAGAATTATTTCAAGAAGGATCTCAAGAGTTTGAGGAAAGATTATGTGGCACTCAACCAAGCAAGTAAGTCTCAATGCCTTGAAAATGAATCAGCTGAATGGGAAGTAAAAATTAATACCCTTGAGAAAAAATTGCACCAATGTAAAAAAGAAGTTAGAGTTAATAGGGAAAAGCTTGTTAGAACTTATGCCCTCAAATCAACCTATTAGAGGAAGCATGGATGATTAGAAGCTCAAGTTTGAGATTTGAAGGCAAACCATGTCGAAAATGAGACTTTAACACTCAGAATTCAAAAGTTAAAACATTCTTTTTAAGCTTGCCAAGACTAAATCGATGAACTAGTAAGAGCCTCTGAACAGTGGAAGCAAGAATGGCTTCAAGTGGTTGATCATGCATGCCAAAACTATTAGAACTATCATCGCCAACTCATCGAGCAGATTTAGGCAACCTAGTTGGAAGCTGAACACATATTGGATGTGGCACGATCCTTGACAAGCAATATTCTTCCTATTTGAGACCATGAGCAAGACTTGTTGTATTTCTTGGACCATGTAATCAGGCAATGTAATTGTGTTAGGCATTTCCAAATGTAACCATGTGTAATCGAGACATTTTGTTGCTTTAATGAAAGACACTATTAATGGAGCTGCCCTTTAATCCAATTATCTTTTTTGTATTTGCATGACTAACCTAATTCTTTTATTTTTTATTTATTCATTTATCTTTATGATCAAATATTCACTCTCATTGCATCAAACATGTGCATGACATATCATAAAAGCCTAATTCGATGATAATTTAAAGTGAATGTGCTTTAAAACATAGAACCTATAGTTTATCATTGGTATAACACTCGCAATCATTGAAAAGTGATGGAAAACAATCACTAAGCCCTCATTAAGAGACTTGAACTTATGTATAGGAAGTGTCAAGAGTAATTACTCCATATGAATGAAGAACTCCAAGCTTAGATTTCTAAGTTAACTAAGCTATTGTCTAAGGCTTTAAAGGAAAAAGGGAAAACAAGCATACTCAATATGGGAAAAAAACCTACCAATCTTGAAAGTAATTTAAATGGTGGTACTGAAGCCACTGATGCTTAAGAAGGGGCATTACATAGAGAACATCCTCTGGCAACAAATATCCCATCAACTTAGCCTTTTATTTACATCAACCTTACAACATCTCAATTGGTTCAAAAATTTTAGGTGCGGGCTCTTCGTCAACAAGGCCTATACTTTCGGACCTCGATGAACAAATGGAACAAGAAAAACAAAAAGGTCATCAAAAAGTGATAATGACTTGAGAAAATATAAGTCACTAGAAAAGCACCTTCAAGCTGTTAAAAGAAATAATAAATTTAGGATTATGGATGCAAAATCATTGGGTCTAGTTTCAAGTCTCATTATCCCATCTACGTTCAAAGTGCCCAATTTTGAAAAATACAATGGGACTAGTAAACCCATTTCCCATCTTCGCATGTGCTATCAAAAAATGATCGAGTATGACAAAAATAAGAAGCTACTGATTCATTGCTTTTAAGATAGTCTAACTAGGGCAATTATTCGATGGTATATAGGGCTTGATCCCATAAGAATTTAGACATGGGTAGATTTGGTCCACGCCTTCCTTCGGCAGTATAAGCACAAGTTTGATTGGGCTCCAGATCACCTTTCTCTCATGAACATGGAAAAAAAATCCTCTGAGAGCTTAATATGCTCAAAGGTGGAGAGAAGAGGTAGCTCAAGTTCATCCCCCTAGATTGAAAAAAATGATAGTTATGGTTATCAGTACCTTATGAGCTCTTTACTATGAAAGGCTAGTAGGAAATGCCATGAAAAATTTTATCGATATGGTTATATCGGGTGAAATGATCAAGAACATTGTCAAGAGTGGTAGGATATCCACTGATGGATCATTTGAGTTAGTAAAAAAGCCAATAAATAAAGGTAAAAAGAAGAAGATGAATGTTGTTAGTGAAAGTCATGCCAAGTTTAATTGAAATCCACATCTGACACAGGTTGTGTATCTCCCAAACATGTTGAAACCAAGTCTTAACCCTTATTTGCCCATGCCATAATCGATTCATGCCACTAGGTTCACTTCAACAATGAGCTTTGCACCGCATCCTATTCAAAATACAACCTAGTGTGCATAACCTCACAACATGAATAATCCAAGACCTTTAAACAATCATCAAGCACCCTAAGAAAAGGAGCACTGTAAACTAGTCCCTTACTCTTATAAAGAAATCTACTTTTATGTATTGGCAGGCCAACAAGTGGCCTTAATATTCATAAACCCAAGATCATCATCACACCTAGATGGTATGATGAGAATGCCTATTATGAGTACCATACAAGAGCGCAAGGCCATTCTATTGAGAATTGCACATTATTTAAGAGAAAAGTACATGGTTCATTCAAAAAAAGAGTGATCAAGGTTAGACAAAGGCTTGGACCAAATGTTGGAGCTAATTTACTCCCTAACAATGCCAAACCAAGAGTGAATGCGATAACCAAAAGGAAACATTATTAGGTACAAAAAGCATCAGAGAAGTCAAAATGTCGATGGGTAAAGTCTGGTAAGCTTTTGTGACTGTCGAAATAGTCTCAGAGATAAAAGATTAGGGCAAAAAAAGCATTGCGTAATCTTACTACAATTGCAGTCACATGCATGATTTGTAACAATACCCATCATTCTTAGAAATGGTTCAAGGGATGATTGACCTGTCTGAGATTGAGTTCTATGAGGAGTGAGATAAACACATCGATCCATCTATTAATGCCACAGATAAGGAAAGGCCAATTGATGACTGTATCTTAAGTTATTTGTCTCTTATAAGCATGGAAAAAAGAGCTGATGAAAGTTTTAGGCAGTTATTTTGAGATAGATAGGGAAGGTTACTTAGATTCATCCTTTATTGATAGAAAAATAGATGATGGTCAGATTCATTAGCACATTACAAACCTCTTATTACAAAATGGTAGCAAAAAACTTCATAAAAAGCTTCACAGATGTAGTTATAATCTGTGGAATGATTGATAAGGCCATGAAAAATGAATTAGGTAGAAAAACATTTGCAAAGACAAAAAAAAAATAAAGGCTAATCCATAATCAAAACTTGGCACTAAAGCCAGTTCATCCCAAACTCGTGTTAAGTTATATATAAGTAAAATAGTTATTGAAGAGAATTACGAAATTACAGAAAACATAAAGAAGGTCAGAATGTCAATGAATTTGGTTTGGTAAATCTTGGTACAAGCTAAATTGTTTAATGTAGCTAAAAAAAAAAGGAAAGAATTGATGACTTTTATGATTTCCATACTATTTACGGCCACACCTTTCAAACATGTAAAGAGTTTCATGCTATGGTTCAAAGGATGATGAACGACAGTAGCATTGAATTTTATGATGAAAAGCAAACCCAGTATATTGAGTCCATAAAAGCAATACTATCTGTCAATAGTGTGGATAAAAAAGAAGATAATCCTCCTTACAGGATTGAAAGCCCATTGATCTTTCGATAACTGATTGAGAGTCAAAGCTATCCTTGTTCAAACTGCATAAAGGATGATCATTTAGTTTCCATCTTTTTTCCATTATAAAGATGATAAGGCGATTCCATGGAACTATGAAAGCAAAACCTTAATTATCGAAGAATCTAGTTAATAATCACAAATGTTGACCTTTTAGGGGTCAGCCACCTAACTCAAAATAGTAGATCTTACGCCCAAGCAGCATCAAGAAATGAAACTTAGCAAGAGAATACTAATCCCATTCCTCAAGTACCAAAATATACAACTAAAAAATCAAATTCGGTAGCAATCAATGAGCTAGTAAGTGAGAAACAAGCTACAAAATTCTTTAAGTTCGTCAAGCACAATGAATACAGTCTCATCAACTAGTTGAAGAAGCTACTGAACAAGATATCTGTGTTGTCACTACTGTTGAATTCTGAAGCTCATAGTAGTGTCTTCCTCAAGGTTTTGAATGAGGCATTCGTCTTTTTTGACATCTCTATAGGTTAGTTAGATTATCTAATGAGCTACATTAATGCTAGTAATTACATATATTTTGGCGATGATGAAATCTGGCATTGAGAAAGAAGAAACTACAAAGCACCTCACGTCACCACATACTATAAAGGCATCACATTACCTAAGGTGCTCATTAATAACGGGTCAGCTTTAAAAGTAATGCTCGTGTCATGCTTGAACAAGTTCCCCATTGATGTATCTCATATCAGGAATAGTCATATGGTGGTATGCTCATTTAATGGAACTTTAAGAAATGTTATAGGAAACACCACCATTCTACCTTAAATTAGCCCATGCACTTATGAAATAAACATTCATGTGATAGATATTGCTCCATCATACACCTATTTGTTGGGAAGGCCTTAGATTCCCTCTATGGGGGTGTGCCATCATATTTGCAGTAAAAATTAAAATTTGTGATTAAGAAAATTTGTTAGCATCGAAAGAGAAAAAGATGTTATTCTTACTACCTTAAATAATACCCCATATATTAAGCTTAACAAAGATATCCTAGAATCCTCTTTCTAGTCCTTTGAGTTCATCACTGCTACTTATGTCAAGGAAGGGTTGCCAATGGTTGAGCTTAGCCTATCGAAGAGTACTTATGTTGTTTAAAGCCAACAATCAGTAAAGGTGCCTAGGCTTGAAAGGGATTCAAAAAACACCTCCAAGGGATTGCCAAAGCCTTGAAAGTTGTCAACTAGATCGATAAAAAAGGGTTAGGATTCAAACCCAATGCACAACAAAATAGAAAATAAGCTCAAAAAGTTAATGAAAAGAGGATGGTCCATTTATCAAGAAAAGACAGATTATGAACCAATGATATTTCCACCACTTTGGGAAAGTTTTTGACCTGGATTTCATGTAAATACTGGCTTCGCTAATGCTATGCTCATGTTAAATTAGACGTTTGAGGATTTCTCCATCAATGTGATTGATAAGCTAGAGATGTCAACTATAAGCTTAGCGACCAATCCATGCCCTTCAAGATTTCTTCTAAGTGTTTAGACTGAGATTGAGATTCCTATACTATTTAAGTTTATTTCAAGGTAATGCTATGAACTAAACCTATATGCTTTTGCCCAAAAACATTATAAGATCTTTTTTTATGTGCATTTTTTATTAAGTGTTATCATTGAGAATGACTAAGCATTATGTATTTCACTCTTTATGTTCATAATTTTTGTCAACTCTTCGACTTTTCTCAACATATTTTTCCACCTATATGTTTCTTTTTTCATATTTTTAGGTACTTCAATGAAGGTGACATGAATATTCATACTTAAACCTTGAAATCAATTTTGAGCAACCATTCTATGCTGTTAAGTTCGAGTTTGAAGAGAATCCTAAAGAGAACCCTATACCTCCAAACCTACTAAGACTAATTAAACAAAAAACAAATATTGGATTATGAAAAACTCACTGAAACCCTAAACCTTGGAACCTTGGAAGGAAAAAAGATCTAAAAGAAGTTAAAATCAAAACCTTTATAAAGCCTCAACTTGACTCGAACTAATAAGTTTCCTCTAAGAACATCAGATGTGTTTGCTTGGTCCTACCAAGACATGCTTAGATTAAACACCAATATTGTGGTCGTAAACTTTGCTTCAAACCTGAATGTAAGCCTATACAACAAAAGCTTAGAAGGATGAAACCTAAAATGCTTTTAAAGATCAAACAAGAAGTGAAAAAATAATTTGAAGAAGTTTACTCGAGGTAGCCAAATATCCTAAATGGGTAGCTAATATAGTCCTAGTTCTAAAAAAAGATGCTAAAGTGCTGATGTGCATGGACTAGAAGGACTAGAACTGAGCTAGGCCCAAGGATAATTTCTCTCTGCCTTACATCAATACCTTAGTAGACAAAACTACCATTTTCCTTCATGGATGGATTTTTCGGCTATAACCAAATCAAAATGACAGTTAAAGACATGGAAAAAATTACTTTTGTAACCGTGGGGCACTTTGTACTATAGAGTGATGCCTTTCAAACTAAAAAATGCTAGGGCAACCTATCAAAGGGCGATGGTAACATTGTTGCATGACCTCATGCACAAAGAAATAGAGGTCTATGCGGATAATATGATTACCACATTTCCAAAGGTGAGTGAAAATGTTGTAAATTAATGAAAACTCTTTAAGTGGCTTCATAAATTCCAACTCAAATCAAATCCCATAAAATGTACTTCCGATGCTATATCTAGCAAATATTAGGCTTTATTATAAGCGAGAAAGAAATAAAAGTTAATCTTGACAAGGTCAAGGCCATTCAAAGTTTGCCACCACCTTGAACTTAAAAAGAAGTAAAAAGTTTCTTAGGAAAGATGAACTACATAGCCCGATTCATATATTAATTGATCGACAAATGCGATCTTTTTAGTTGTTTAGAAAATAAAATCTTGGAGAAAGGAATAAATAATGCCAAAAAGGTTTCGATAAGGTCAAACATACCTTTTGAACCCTTCAGTACTTATGCCATCGGTGCTAAATTGATCATTAATTCTATATTTATCAGTTTTTGATAAGCTATGGGCTGTGTATTGGGTTGACACAACGACTTAGGCAAGAAGGAACATAGACTATCTACTACTTGAGCAAGAAGTTCACAAAATAAGAAAATAATTATTCATTTGTAGAAAAGTTATGTTGTGATCTAACTTAGATGTCTCGAAGGTTTAGACAAAACATGTTTTACCATACTACATGGCTAATCACCAAACTCGATCCCATCAAGTATTTGTGCGAAGCTTCCACCTTGTTAGGGAGATTAGCTAGGTGACAAGTCTTACTTTTTGAGTATGACATCGTGTATGTAAATCAGAAAGCCATTAGAGGTGGTGCAATAGCGAATTTCTTAGAAGTCGAGCAATAAATAACTATCAGCCTTTAAACTTTAGTTTTCCTTATGAAGATTAGATATGCATATCTAAGGCAGAGAACACTGTCAAGTGCAGTTTATCTTGAAAAATGTACTTTGATGGAGCTTCAAATGCATTAGGGCATGGAATTAGGGTAATTCGTATCTAACCTAATAGAAACCACTACCCCTTTACTAAGGTTAAACTTTGATTATACCAACAATAGAGCTAAATATGAGGCATACATCATGGGACTTTAAGCAGCCATTGAAAGGGGCATGCGAATGCTACAACTACTTTGAGATTCAACCCTTGTAATTTATCAACTGAAAAGAGAATGGCAAATACCAATACTAAACTGATCAATTATAGGAATCTGATCTTGAAACTTAAAAAATAGTTTAATGATATTTTTTTTCAACATCAACCTTAAGAAAAGAATCAAATTATCTATGCCCCTATTCAGATAAGTATTTATACAGCCCCAACATATTGTCAAAAAGTTAAAGAAGAGAAAGATGACTTGCCATGGTATCATGACATTCTTCACTACATCAAGGATCAACAATACCTAAAAGAGGCCATGAAAACCGATAAGAGAAACATTTGATGATTAGTTGTGAACTTCATTTTGGATGGTGGGATTTTGTACAAGAAGGAATAAGATCAGGTGCCACTCTTATGCTTGGATGCCTTCTAAGCTAAAAGAATGCTTAAAAATGTTCATGAAGGAATTTGCAGAATGCATGTAATAGACACTGAATGGCAAAGCAAGTCATGCGATCAAGCTACGACTAGTGACACTTGAAAAGGATTGCATTAACTATGCTTAAAAATGCCCAAATGCTAAATCTACGCTAACAAAATCCATGTTTCACTCACACCTCTACATGTTATGATAGCTCTATGGCCTTTTTTTATATGGGGTATGGGCATGATTAGATCAATTAGCCCTAAAATGTCTAATGGACATCATTTTATTTTAGCTGCTATCGATCATTTCACCAAATGGGTAGTGGTAGCTTCATATGCTAATGTCACTAGATTAGTCATATACAAATTTTTGAAATGTGACATCATTTATAGATATGATCTTTTTCAACAAATCATTACCGATAATGCATGCAACCTGAAAGCCAAAATGATGTAAGTGGTTTGCTTTCAGTTCAAGATTGAACATTAAAATTTCATCCCATACTATTTGAAAATGAATAGGGTAGTTGAAGAAGCCAACAAGAATATCAAGAAGATAGTTGAAAAGATGGTTAAGATATACAAAGATTAGCATGAAAAGCTAATTTTTACATTACATGCCTATCGCACAGTAATATAAACTTCCACAGGTGCTACCCTATTCTCTTAGGACTACGTTTGAAGGTTATCCTACCAATTGAGGTTGAAATCCCTTTACTGAAACCCTTTATGGAATCACCACTTGAAGAGGCTAAATGGGTTAAGACCCGATATAAACATCTTAATCTCATCAAAGAGGAAGAATTAAAGCCATTTGTTATGAGCAGTTGTATCAAAGGTGCAAGATAAGGGTCCACAACAAAATGGTCTATCCTCGTTAATTCCAAAAAGGTGATTTGGTGCTCAAACAAATTTTCTTAATCCATAAAGATACTTAAAGAAGATGGACCCCAAATTAGGGAGGCCCATATGTGGTGAAACATGTATTTTTTAAAAAAGCCCTAATCTCAATCGAGATGGATGGTAGCGACCTAGCCAACCATGTGAACTTTGATTCTGTTAAAAAATGTTATACTTGGAAGGATTTTAGTATGAAAAACCAAAAGAGCATCCTACTTCTCCTTATCCTTCCACTCTCCAAAAAAACAACAAAAAAATAAAACAAAAAAGATAACAAATAAAAACAAACAAAAAAGAGAGAACTAGCTTAAGTTAAAAACCCAAAAGGGTGACCTAAATTACCAGACCCCTTTACTTAAACAAAGTCAAGCCTAAACCATCACCAGCCTCAGACCAATTTTCCTCATATTCACAACCCTGATCAAGATGCCGGATCATAACCTAATACACTTATTCTAAGCTAACCAACCCTACTAAGTCTCATCCATACTTGCACCTAAAAAATGGAAACTACCTAACTTTGAGGCCTCTATCCCACCATAGAGCAATCTGAGGAATTTCTTATAGACTTGGTAGTATTTGACATGATTGCATGAATATGATGTGCATAAGATCAAAAAACACGACATGACATGATTATATTCTCAAAATCTATATAATACAAATTATAAACATATCAAATTTCATAAAATACAAAACACCTTAAACATGTTATAACACAAATACATGAATTACTAGTTCTATCTTCTTATGAGTCGGGTAACACTAAAAAGATTAATCATTCGAGAGAAATCTTTGAAAGCATTCAGTGAAGGATTCATGATATCAGTATGAAGGGCCAATCAACCAGGAAGACCTTTATTCTTTTTTTTGTATTTCAAAATCTTTCATAATTTCATAAGTTTATCATAACTTGTACCATCTTTCTTTAAATAAAATATAATTACTTGATTTATTGCAAAATCTTTTTGTAACCATGCATTCTATGTTGTTTCATACTTATCATTTAGTTGATAATGCTTGATAAATGAATAAAACTGATAACAAGATTTCCTAGAATTACTTGAAAAGATAAAACTTTGCAAGAATTTTTGTTTCATGTCTAAAGACTAAGAATGAACTCTTGGGGCCACAATCAGTTTGGCCTTGGGAGTCCTACACCTTAAAAAATGAGTATTCAAAACCTCTTTCAGTGTCTTTAAAAAAAAACAACCTTAGCATTCAAAGCCTCTGGAAATCTAAAGCAAGATTGACAAACCTTGGGTAGAAGGCACCTTACCAAATCAAGAGAGAACAAACAGCCAAAAAACCAAAACTGACCATTATATTAGGCTTTTAAAGTCATTACCCTTGATTATTTAGAGATGTACTTGTATCCCCATACATTATGCAACATTTAACATCTCCCGTATACAAAGTCAAATTTATAAGAAACTTAAGGTACAATTTTTCTATTTTTGAAAAACCTCGCCTTAAGTAAGTATCTTTGACATTAGGTGCTATTGAAAATCATTCAAGAATGGTATCTAAACTCATTTTTTTCAGTCCTTAAAGAATAGGATGCTTTTTCTTACCTGCCTACAAAGCCCAAACAAGCTGGTGGCATCTATCTACCTTTGTCCATAAAAATCTAGATGCTTTTTCTTACCTACCATAAAGCCTATACAAGCTGGTGGTACTTGTTTACCTTAGTCCATCAAGAGTTTGGTGCCTTGTCTTACCTACCATAAAGCCCACACAAGCTTGTGCCACTTATCTACCTTAATCCACAAAGAACTAGATGCTTATGGAGTTAAGGCCCACACAAGCTGGTGGCATCTATCTACCTTAGTCTATAAAGAGTTGGATGCTTATCGATCAAAGGCTACATAAGCTGATGGCGCCTATCTACCTTAGTTAACAAAGAGTTGGACACCTTTTGTAACCTACCATAAAGCCCACACAAGCTAGTGGCATTTGTTAACCTTAGTCCATGAAGAGCTAGATGCTTTTTCCTACCTAGCATAAAGCTCACACAAGCTTGTGGCACCTATCTATCTCAGTTAAAAAGGAGCTAGACGTTTATTCAGTCAAAGCCCACATAAGTTGGTGGCACCTATCTACCTCAGTCCATAAAAAGTTGGACACTTATTGAGTCAAAGCCCATAAAAGCTGGTGGCACCATGTTAACCTTCATCAAAGCCCATATAAGCCAGTGGCATCTGTTTGGGGTTAAAAAAACTAATAGGGAGGCCAAACGTTGTAAAGCTCATTAAAATTTTTCTTGCAATTATATTTGATCTATCTCAACTTAATACCAAATAATTCTTTTCTTCTTTGCAAGCACAAGGAACCATCATCCTGCCCGAACAAAATGGTACCTATTTGGCTTTGCCTTATTCTTAACACTTAGCAATGCCCAAAGGGCAACAGCTGTATACACTTTATTTTGTCAGGGCCTATTTTAGCCATCCAAGGACTTAATTAAAGGATGAAAAAAATTAGAAGAAAAAAATAAGAAATTGAGGGGCGGTTGTCCTATGCCATGTCGCCAAGCACTCAGTGCTAAATAAAATTTTTTTTGGAAAGATCTTAAATACCTATGGATCATATTAAAGAAAAATGTAAAATAAGGCATCAAAGACTATTTTTGACAGTGTCATCGGAGTCATTCAGATGAGTACACAGATCAGTTTCCTACTATTTATAACCAAGGTAAGGTAAATTAGGAAGCCACAAGTTTGTGCAAGTTATATTGGTGCATAAGTTTTGATAAGAGGTTTTATACATTGCTAAAAACTTGAATTTTCACATGCAGTACTGATACAAAAGGGTTTGATATTAATACCTATGGTAGGTTAGTGATAGCTAGCATGTTTATATCGATATAAACCTTACAGTAGCTAAAGTTATGATTTTTGGCAAAATGTATTGATGCACAAGCATGAGTATCGATACAATCCATGAAGAACCGATACAGGCCTTTAAGTCTCAAGACTACAAATAATTTTTTGCTCTTAGTATTGATACACACCTATTGTATCGGTACGCATAGGTAGAAATTGCCTTGTGTATCGATACAACATGTTTTGTAATGATACACCAAGGCATTTTTGCCCAATTCAAACCATTTTTCAGCCTTTGAAAAACTGATTCAAGCATTTTTGCACCACAAAGTCATCATAAAACATTAAAAACCTTGACTTTAGGCCTATGATCATATTTAAACCAATTTTGAAAGCCTAAACAGCCAATGACAAGGGTTATTTTCATAAAATATATGGTGGTAAGAGGGCATGTCAGGTATATCTTTAGTTGTAGGCTGTTACAGCCTTTCTGTCTCCTTTCTCAGCATGATAGAACCAATAGAAATGAGACCAACTAAGTATGGTAACTGGAGATACCCCCTAATACAGGAATGAAAAATGCCCTTGCTTTGTCTCTTAAAAGCATTGGCTGAGTATTGAATTAAAAGGGGAGAGGAAAAAAAAGGCTTCCAACATTCCCAAAGAGTTCCCTAATAATCTAAAAAAAAGCTATTCCTAAGAATCCCTAACAATATCCAACCGTTAAACTCTCCCAAAAGCATTGTTCCATTGCCTTTCACCCTTAACCTTCTTCCATTCCCATAGTTTCCCTAAACCACCACCAGAAAACCTTTAAAGCCTTAACTTTTCACACACTTTCACCCATAAAACACCTCACCATCAACCACATTATTGGAAAGCTTTTTTCTTGACCATCTTGACAAAGTACTAAGTAGCTCTCTATTATTTTGAATCATCTTTCTACTCTAACAAAATGGTGTCTATTTGTCTTTGTCCTGTTCCTAATACTTAGCAATGACCAAAGAGGGGTAGTTATAGACACGCCATTTTATCTGAGCTAACTTTTGGCATTCTAAGTCTTAATTGAAAGATAATAAAACTAGAAAGTAAATAATGAACTAGAGGACTTCCAACTATCCTTAAAGAGTTCTCCAGTAATCCAAAAAAAAAGCTCTAGCTATTCTTAAGAATCCCTCAGTAATCTCTAGGCCTAAAATTCTTCTAAAAACATTATTCCATTGCCTTTCACCCTTAACCTTCTTCCATTCATGTAGTTCCCCTGAACCACTACCTTAAAAACCTTCAAAACTCAACTTTTTACACATTATCACCCTTAAAACACCCTACCATCAACCATATTACTAAGAAACTTCTTTTTTTCTTCTTTTTCTTGCTAAATAATAGCAAAAAAAGAAAGAACTTAGCTTAAAGTCATTATTTTAGGAAGTAAGAAAAATTCAAGCTTTTTTCTATAATTTTGGCCTTATTCCATACATTTTTTGTTTTTATCATCTACATCATTTTAGTGAACCCTTTATACGATCATGATCATCCTAAGACTCTTATGCATTATTATTGCCTTGGTTATGGTAGTCTTAGGATCTTGATGTTCTTATGATGTCTTGTTGTTGCTTGGTACGCCAAACTTCTACTATTTCATTCTATCATCAAAATAATCCCTTATTCATGCATGCTCTGCCATATTTTATCTATTCTCACATGCTTAACACATGCCTAAATGTTCACCTTAACATGTCTTATGCATGTTCATGTATTTTCTTGTGTTTTAAGAATCCTATGACATAAAAATGCTATCTTGACAACTCCAGCCTACATTTCTTTGTTTAAATATGTTCATGTCATTTTCATATAGCTTATTTTGTCATTTATTTCCATGCCAAATGTCATCTTAATGTGTTTGCCTTTTTAGTCTAGGTGCATCTTTGTGTGTGTTGTATTTTTTCTGACATCTCTGTTAAAATGCTTGCTTATTTCCTAAAAACCTAAGTTTGAAAAAACTTCCAAGTTTATGCTAGCTCCAAGAAATAAAGAATAGCATGGATTTAATGTATCCATAACATTGGTCTTCCAATCCTAGGGGCAAATTAAATATTTAAGCTCTGGATTCACGGTAAGAAAAGTTTAAATATGCTATTTTTCCAAGCAAAATTACCTTTTTGGTTAAAATATATATATATATATATACACACAAAGCCTTTATCTTAAGTTTAACATTTTTCATGATGGCATGGTCAACGAGTTGTTTCATCATCCCAAGCTACTTTGAGATTATGAAATGAACTTATGATGCTCATGTTATCTTCTCCTCTATTGTGGACATTCGAATGTCCATAAATTGAGTTTGACCCCCAAGGAACCATTTTTTTGCTCTAGCAGAATTGTAATTTGAATTTGAAAAATTATTTTCAACCACAAAGGATTTTCCTAAAATTTTTTTATATTTTCCCTTAAAGCTTATCGAAATACCTTTCCAACCGTGTTTTGTTTGCCCTTAAATCATCTCAAAAAAGGGAATTATGATTTTTTAAACCTTTACTGTTTAAACCCCTAAAACCAGCATATGATACTTTATTTAGGCCATTTTGGCCCATCAGATGATTTTTCTAGAATTTTTAGATATGTTTCTTAAAGCATTACAAAATACTCTTTATGGAAAGGTACACTATTAACATTTTTGGATAAGCCTTGAATGATTTTTCAAAGTCATTCATGCACTTTTCCTTGTACATGTTGCTAGTGTTAAGACAAACCTAATTTCAAAAATTAATTCCACCTATAAAGTGATTTTTTAGGATTTTTGAAATATTTTTACATTAAATCTTATCAAGTCTTCTTTCCAATGGTACCTTATTCACCCCCTAAAGCCTTTGAATGGACCTAGAATAAATTCGAGAAAGGAGCAGACACACTGTTGTCCTTTATTTTAATTTAATTTTTAAAATGCCAAAGACATTCAAATGTCTCAAAATAAATTTGATTGGTTCCTCTACAACATAAGCACTTTAGACCTAGATTAAGGTTTAAGATAAAAATATATCTTGTCCAAATCTTTAATTTCATATTTTTAAAATCTAAAAAAAAGACCTTTTTCTTTTAAAACATCATAAATTTTTGTCTTTGAGATACTCCAACCCCACTGCTCTAAGGGATACTCCACCCGATTCTTCATGAAAAAACTTAAATTTTCCCTTTATTCATAAATATTTTCTTAATTTTATCTTTGGAGATACTCTAACCCTACATCTCCGAAGAGGTACTGCAACCCTTCTTTTACCTAGAAAATATAAAATTTTTTCTTTCGAATGCGCTAGATTGTTTTGACTAAAATAAATGACCATCGAATCCAAACCCTTCTCTAAATTATCAGCTCGGTTATTCTTTAATGATTAAAGACAATCATGAGACAAATTTTAATTGTCCCTCATTTCTACACTCCTTTGTTTGTGATATTATTATATTCTATGTTATCACACTAACATGTTTCCTTTTTGTAGTGATTATCATGCATTCATGTTTACAATTTGTTTCCCAATAAAATTTATAAGGCAATGTTTTATTTTGGTATCTTTCCAGTGCCTACTATGATCTAAATTTTCAAAACCAATATGGAGATTATTTTCATAAAAAAAATCCTTATGTTCTTCATAAATCCGAGATGCAAAGGTGATCTAATTTTTTTTTAAAAAACCAGATCTACAATTTACAAAACCTTATACATTAAAGGGGATAATTTCTAATCAAATGGAACTGATTAAGCCTAAGCTGAAGTAGGACATAGTTCATAGCTATTGATTTTGGGTGTTGTTGGGGGTGTTAATCTTTTTCCACACGTAACCAACTCGTGAACCCAACCAATAAATCTCTAGACTTTGTAGACCATGAGCTCAATGTTTTGAGTTTCGTAACTCGAAATATTATTTGTAATAGACATTTGATCTGGCATAGCCTGAAATGACCAGTGGTAACTCCAAGTTTATAGCCATTTCATGGTGACCATCTATGGCTAGTTGGATAAGTGATTCACTCGATGGTCTTTCCCCTTCATACTACTATGCCTAATTCAAATCCTGATCATGGGATAATTCAAAGGGTTGGCCATGACCAACCATAATTTATGTTTAAGTCGAGTGCTTTATACTTTTTGAATCATTTGACGTTTTAAAGGCATGACAGGTGGCCAGAATAATATTTTTTGACAGAGTCTGAATTGACTATATTGGTAAGAAATTGCCATTTATTTTCACTAAGATCAAGGCTCCTTTGAAAAAAGCTTGTTTCATAACATAAGGTCCCTCTTAATTAATGATCCATTTGCCTTGGGTATCTTTATGGATCGAGAGGATCTTTTTAAGGACTAATTCACCTTCATGAAAAAGATGAGGGCAAACATTTTTGTCGTTGGCCCTAATCATGCGCTTTTAATACATTTACCCCATGATAGATGGCTTTCATTCTTTTTTTCAATAAGGTTTAACTGATCATATTTGTCTCTGACCCATTCAGTTTTTTCGAGTATGGCCCTATCATAACTCTTAAAGAAGGGATCTTAACTTCGATAGGTAGGATGGCTTCCATCCTATAAACTAAAGAGAATGAGGTAGCATCCATGGATATTCATATTGATGTTTGATATGCGTAAAGTGCAGAGGGTAATTTTTCATGCCAATCTTTGTAAGTCTTAGCCATTTTCTCAACTATTTTTTTTGATGTTCTTGTTAGCTATTTTGACTGTTTCGTTCATTTTTGGTTAGTATGGCACTGAGTTATGATGCTAGATTTTAAATTGGGAACATACTACTTGCATTAGGTTATTTTTCAAGTTGCAAGCATTGTCAGTGATGGTTTGTTCGAGAAGCCCATATTGATAGATAATGTCCCATTTTATGAACTTCATGACAACCGACTTAGTGACATTGGCATATGAGGCTGCCTCCATCCATTTAATGAAGTAATCGATTGCCATTAGGATGAACCGATGTCCATTCAAGGCCTTAGAGGTGATAGGCCCAATCATATCCATGCCCCACATAAAGAAAGGCTATGGAGCTATTATGACATGTGTGGTAAGGGTAGGACATTGATCTTATTTGCATAAATTTGATACTTGTGACTTTTTTGGGCATAGTTCATATAGTTTTTTTTGATAGTTAGATAGTAAAAACCTAATCTTATGACTTGTTTAGCCATCTGGTGCCTATTAGCATGCGTGCCACATATCTCTTCATGAACTTCTTCAAGAATCCTTTTAGGTTCAGGAGCATTGATGCGTTTGAGTAACACTTGATCTTGACTCATCTTGTATAAGATGTCTCCATATAGAATGAATCCCATAGCCATTGTCCTGATAGTCTTTTTGTCATTTTTATGGCATGCTTAGGGTACTGTTGATCTATAATGTATAAAAGGATATCATGATACTATGGTAAATCATTCTTCTCTTTTTTGACATTCTGACAATGTGCCATAGTCATATAAATGCTTATCTAAATGAGAGTGCATCTGACTCTCGATTAACTTTAACCATGGATGAAAATGTGGCTAAGACATCATTTATTTAGTTCTTTTCCTAAAGTAAGTGCTAAAAGCTGATATCATCAAATTTTTTTTTGAGTTTTGGGATCAGTTTCTTATAATGAATCAGTTCAGTCTAACATGTTTACCACTCTCTTTTCAGGTGGTAAATGACTAAGGCTAAGTCACCAAAAGCTTGCAGAGTCTTAACATTTTTCTTCATAGCTGCTTAGAGCCCCATGACACAGGCTTCATATTCTACTTTATTTTGGTATAGTCAAAGTTTAGGCTGGCTATAAAAAGGATAGGTACTTTTATTAGGTGAAATCAATATTGCCCAATTCCACGCCTCAAAGCATTTGATGCTTCATTGAAATACATTTCCCATGATTGATCATGACTATCGATATCTTTCCTGATGGAACATTAGATTTTCATTTAGGAAATCAAAGTTTAAAGGTTCATAGTCACCTATTGCCTAGCTTGATAAAAAGTTAGCTATCGCATTACCTTTGATGGCCTTTTGGTTGACGTAGATGATGTTGTATTTAGAAAGTATACTTGCCATCTATCCAATCTTCCTGATAATGTAGAGGCTTCGCATAAATACTTGACAAGGTTAGGTCTTATGATTAACCATGAGGTATGGCATAACGTGCATTGCTTAAGTCTCTTGGATGTTCGAAACAAAGCATAACGCAATTTCTTAACTGCATAGTAGATGTTTTTACACTCTTACGAATTTTTTGCTTATGTAGTAAATTACTTGCTCTCTTTTTCCCTAATCATCATGCTGCCTAAGTACAAAACCCATAGACTTATCAAAAACTACTAGGTAGAGGATCAAAGGTCGTGGTTCTAGCACTGGTGGGTTTGACAGATAGTCTTTAACCTTGTCAAAAGCTTCTTGACATTCCTTATTTCATTTCCCAGAATTTTATTTGTGAAAAAATTGAAAGATGGGGTCATATTTATCATTGAGTTAAGATATAAGTCAGGATATAGTTTAACCTTCCTAAAAAGTTTTTTACCTCTTTTTGGGTTTAAGGAAATGGCATGTTTTGGATAACTTTGACCTTATTTGGGTTAACTTTAATTCCCTTTTTGCTGACAATGAAGCTTAGTAGCTTGCTTAAGGTGACATTAAAAGTATATTTGCTGGGGTTCAACTTTAGCCAAAATTTTCGTAACCATGCGAAGAGCTTTTGAAGATTTTTGACGTGTTGATCTTTTCTTATTGGCTTGGCGATCATATCATCTATATAGACCTCAATCTCTTTGTGTATTAAGTTACAGAATAGTGTGCCATGGCTCTTTGATAAGTTGCCCTAGCATTTTGAAGGCCCAAAGGCATGACTTTATACCAAAATGTGCCCTACTTAGTTATGAAGGCAATTTTCTCCATATCTCTGGGCATCATTTTAATTTAATTATTACTTGAAAACCTATCCATAAAAGAGAACAAGGAGTTCTTTGTTGTATTATCAATAAAGTATTGATATGAAGTAGTGGGAAATAATCTTTGGACTAGTCTAGTTTAGATCCCGATAATTAACACACATTTGTAGTTTACCATCTTTCTTGGGGACTATGACAATGTTAGGAATCTATTCTAGATATTTGGCTACAATGAGGACTCTCGCCTGAAATTACTTTTTAACTTCTTCCTTGATCTTAAGGAGTATTTTCGGTTTCATCCTCTTTAATCTTTTCTAGATTAGTTCGCATTCAAGTTTAAGGGGAAGATTGTAGACCACGATGTTGGTGTTTAATCTAGGCACGTCTTGATATGACTAGGCAAATACGTCCTAGCATTCTTGGAGTAAGTTTATTGGTTTAGTCTTAGCAGATGGTTTTAGGGAACTTTCAATTTTAACCTCTTTTTGATCTTCTTCGATCTCTAAATTCATGACTTCAAATGATTCCTCATAGGGCAAGATTTGTTTTTCTTCATGCCCAACCAATCGCAATAGATCTAGTGGCATGGGGTTCTCTTCATAATCTTTTTCAAAATGAACTTCTGTAGTATAAATTGATCATTCGAAATCCATCTCAGGAAGCTTATTCAAAACATCCATGTCACTCTATTGAAGCACCTAAAAGGGTGAGAAAATAAATAATATAGACAAAAAAATGTATAGATAGAGAATTAGAATAAGAGCAATAGGCATACAAGATGAAATGTTTTATGCAAAAATTTATTTTCTTAAAAATATCTGATAAAAGATGCCTATTACATGATCCCTACGAGCTATTAGGTAGAAGCAAGTAAGTTTGACATTACATGAAAATAGACTTAAAAAGCATAGGGATTTTTGACACGATACGCTATTAAGAATAAACTTTAGTGAATAATGGTAGGTCATATTGCTTAGCTGCAACTAATTCGATTGATCATTAATGATATGGATATGAAGGTTATAGAAGGCTCGATTCAGAATGACCAAAACATTAGTTGCCTTTTTTTTCTTCTGACTATCCAAGATCCATGCATCCTCCCTAGTGAAAAGTCTTATAGATTGGTGGGAATACCATCAGTTTAGGTCCTACTTCTTGACCTAGTAGATGGGCTGCCTTTGATCTCTAACCTTATTAACTTTCTATTTCTTGTACTGCATGTTGGGCTTAAATCCTAAATCCTTCTCATTGGCATGGTTAATGACATTGAAAGCTTTAGCTTATCCTTAAAGATTCGTACCAAGCCTTTTTCTAGCTCGGTAACCATTGCCAATGATCAACTTTCGACCTATGTGGGTATTCTTCAATAGTCAAGGCTAAACTATCGATAGATCTTCTTCTATGAATGTAGCATTGACAAACTTAAACAACTAAAAAGAAAGTTCAGGTGCATCCTTATTTAATTTGATATAGGTAGTATCAAAAAATAATAATGATCATATTTTCTTCAGCTCCAACACTAACCACTTTGTTGTTGATTATGAATTTTAGCTTTTGATGCAAAGATGAGGATACTGCCCTAGCTGAATGTATCCATGGCCTTTTAAATAAGTAATTATAGGATAGGGTAACGTCTACTACCTAAAAATTAATCTTGTAAGTGCATGGGCCTATCTGAAGTGGAATAATGATGTTTTGATGACTCTACAACAAGTCCTATCCAATGCTTGCACCATTGTATGGCTGCATTTAATATGGGAAACATCAATAGAAAGCCTGTTTAAGGTAGCCAAAGGCATGACATTGAGGGTAGAACCATTATCTATGAGAACTTTCGGTAAGATATGACCATTGCAATGGTTAGTAATATGTAGGGCTTTGTAGCTACCCCTACCATCTAGAGGGATTTTACATCACTGAATATATTTAGTTATAGTGATGATACTGTTCATTGGGCGATCCAATTTGATTACTAAAATATCGACTGACACATATGCCTTGTTCAACACTTTCTACAGTGCATTTTGATGAACTTATAAGTTAAAGAGTAAGAATTATATGGAAATCTTATCTAGTTATTTGCTCAACTAATTGGCAATGCAATGCTCCTTGTGCTTGATAATTTTTAAAAACTCAAGGGCTTTTTTCTTATTCACTGCTTTTTTAATCTTCTCAGATTTTGAGTCATTCATTTTAACTTAAGAAGTGATAGAAATTGTAGTGGCATCAATCTTTTGATTTTCTTAAGTAAGAAGACCATAACATCTATCGCTGCAAGTTAAATGGTTAACTCCTAACAGGTCGACAATGGCAGTTAATTAAGTATGCTCCTCAATCAGCATGACTCACTCTTCATATTTCTAAGGAATGGCTTTTGAAAATGGTGCAGGAGTCTCAAGGAATAGCCTCATCATAGGTGTTGAAGAATCTGCCTTAATTTAATTGACCATAAAGGATAAGGGTTATCCCCATTTATACGATGGTTATATATTTTCTTGCTCAATCATACTCATTAATTTGGTAAGAGATGCTTTCTTTTTATCATAAAATTCAATGCTACCTTCATCCATCATTATCTAGACCATTGCTTGAAAGTCTTTGCATGTTTGAAAAGTATGGCCATGAATAGTATGAAAGTTAAAGAAATCATCTGATTCTTCTTCTAATCTTTTAATTGCATTAAGCACTCTCGACTGAATTAATATTCACCAAACCAAACTCATTGGTGTTCAAACCTTTTCTATGCTCTTTTGAACCTTATAATCGTCATCGACACTAATCATGTTCACTGCTAGCTTAGTATGGTTTGGTAGGGGGTTTGCACTGACATTCGACCCTAGTTTGTCTTGAATTGTAAAACCTTAGAATCAATGAGGCTTTGTACCCTTTACCTGAAAGAAATACAGTTCTTAGTATCATGACATGCTACCCCAACATGATAGTCGCAATGGGCATTAAGGTTATACCATTGATGGTATAAAAGTCTCTTCTCTGGGATATACACCGGAGTAACTAAATGTCCTTGGAGCAAAGCCTAATAAAGCTTTTTGTAGGTCATAAGGATAGGTCATATTATTGTTTTTATTGATTTGCATCTTGATTATTTAGTGCATTTTTGACAAAATTGTTGACATTTTGGATGGCTTGTGATTAGTTATGTTGTAGTGGATTTGGTGAGATAGTAAAAAATGGTCTATATATTACAACATAAATTGACTGAGGAGGTAGAATAACAGGGTTGAGTAGGGTGCACTTGGATAGTAAGGATTAGGCACTTAACACTAGCTCTGTTGGGATGGGTTGGCTTAGCTTATGGTATTTGTCTCTCATTCTTTCTTTTTATTAGTAGCAAGCTTCTTGCTTAATCCAGATGACTCATCCAAGAACATCCTACCATTTTTAATTACTGTGCCAATCATCTTACTAGATAAAACTAGATTGATAAACTTTTTAATGGCATTCCTTAGCGATTTCTCATATACGAAGCATGTAAGGTGTTGATAAATGTCATAGTCATATTTTTCTTAATTAGAAGGGGTTGGACCAAAGTTGCCTTTTCCCTTCACCTTTGAGCATATTGCTTAAAACTTTCGATTGGCTTTTTCTTTAAGTTCATAAGAGAAAAGTAGTCGAGGGCCTAATCTAACACATGTTGGTATTGGTTTAAGAAGGCTCTAGCCAAGTTAGCCTATGACTGAATTTTCATATTTTAAAGCTTGATTACCAATGGGCTATTACCCTTGTCAAATTATGCTGAAAACAATAGATAAAAAGTTTCTCATCTTTCTTGTACCCTGCCATCTTCTTAAAGTACATCCATAAATGCACAGTAGGGCCAGTAGTTTCATTCAACTTTTTAGAATCTAGCACGTTGAACTTTTAGGGAATGACAAGATTGGTTCCAAATTTATCATTCCTTTTGATAGCTCTAGGGCACTTCTCTAAAAGCTAACATTTGCTCATATCATTGACAGACATCGTAAAGTTTTTACAATTCATCCTCTTTTGCTCGTTGTAGACACCTTATTTTGTTTGGGCTAATTTTTAGCAATCTGGGGCACGGATGTGAGAGGGGGCAATGATTGTCGAGTAATAAAAAAGTATTTTGAGGAGGTCAAGAGGGCCTATGGATCATATCAAAGGTAAATGCAAAGATATGGCATCAAAGGATGTAGTTAAAGGCGTCCGAGGACAAAAGATATAAGAAAATTCATAATTTTGCTTGAATGTATCGATACATGGTTCTCATGTATTGATACAATGCTTCAACATGCCAAAAATTTGAAATGTCCCTATTTACATCGATGCAACATGTAAATGTATCGATACATAAGCTTATGTATTGATATAGGAGCTCATGTATCGATACAATGCCATGCTAAGACTAAAACATGCATTCTGTAAAAAACTATATTAATACATATCAACATGTATTGATACAATGGTTCATAGTATCGATATAATGATCATTGTATCGATACACTCAAGGTTTTTAGACTAAATGTATTGATACATTTTGCAATGTATCGATACATACAAGCCATTTTCCATGGTCTGAGCATTTTTGACTCATCCACCACTGATCCAAACTTGATTGTAACTTGTTTCTTTGCATCTCAAAATATCAAAACCCATATCAGATTATGAAGTTAGACTTTTGAACTAATCATAACATTTTTTTAAAGTCTAAATTAGATAAAAAAGGTCAGTGTCACATGATCACCCTACTACTCCCTAGTTTGTTGACCAAGTCACATCAGCCACCCTATTTGCTAGAAAATCATTTTGGCATTTAAACTAGCCACCCTATGTCCATCACATTGGCAGCAAGTTGCTCCCTATAGCCACTCTATAGCCACCAAGCTGACATCACTTTATCCTTTTTGATAAATGACCAAAAACACTTCCAATGTGGCTCCAAAATGCTGGTTTATGTAGGCCACTTATATCTCAACTAAAAAAGGTTAGATTTTAGCTCATTTTTAGCTTCCAAAACATATTCCTACACTAAGAAAACTAGAATCCTGTAGCTCTTCATTCACCACCCAAAACAGTCGTAAAACACTCATTTCTAACCATTACACATTCTAAAAATCACCCTCATCCATACCAGAACCAAAACCTCATTGTTTTTCACTTTTTCTTACTTGCTAACAACAAGAAAAAGAGGAAAATTCAAGCCATCTCTACTTCTCTAATTATTTGGCCAAAATTAAAGTTTTGTAAGTATAACTTACTTTATCACTTTCATTTTCCATTTTTTAGCATCTACATCATTTTAGTGAGCTCTCAATGTTTCCATCACCTTCTTAGGATTCTCAAGCATTATTATGGCCTTTGGTTGTGGTAGTTTAGGATTTGGATGCCTTAATGCCTCTTTGATGTGCAAAATGCCTTATTTCATCCTTATTATTTTGATAGCTCTTACTCATACATTTTTTGCCATATCTATGCATCTTGATATGATTAATCCATGTATGAATCATTAGCCTAACATATTTCAAGCATATTGATACATTAGCTTGCATTAATCATTATCATTTTCAGCGTCCATAACATTGTCCTGGCCAAATGCATAATGCTTTCTTTGTCTAAATCATTGGTAAAGTTAGCATCCCCATTCATGTTATGTTCTATCCCCCATGTATGTTTGTTGTTTTGCCCTTGTCAAAATACGTGCTTGATGGCTGTCAAAAATTAGTTTTAAAACCTCTCAAAGCCAAGCATGTTAACCTTAACCAATTACGATTAGCATGAACTTAGCATTTTCCTTAAATTTAGTAAAAAGATCTTGGCAAAAATTGAGTTTTTCAGATCTGGAATCTTAGTTAAACGGGATCAAATCTTTTGATTTTCCAACGAAAATGGCCTTGCACTCATTTCCAAAATGTTCGTTCTTTGTTTTTAAGTTAAAACCTTGAGTGGTATGATCAACAAGCTATTTTATCATCCCAAACTACTTTGGGGGCTGTGCAAATGAGCTCATGATGCTCATGCCACTCTTTCCCTTTAGTCGTGGACATTCGAATGTCTACGACTCGAGTTTGGACCTGTAAACATAAAGAAAATAAAAAATACACCCATATTTGCTTTATCCCCTACTGGCGGCACAATTGTTGCAAATTGAAAAATCACTTTAAAATCCTAAATGATTTTTTATGAATTTTTTGATATTTTTCTCTTAAAGAGTGTCGAATTATCTAAAAGATGATGTCTTATTCACCCCGAATCATTCTAGATGGAGGAGTTATGATTTTTCAAATCTAAACTATCTAGAACCTTTGGAATCCAAACATGCATTTTGGTTGGGCCATTCAAGCCCACCAAATGATCTTTCCAAAATTTTTAAACATTTTCATAAAAGGTTCATAAAATTCTCTTTTCGAAAAGGTATTATTTGTAATTTTTTTATACCAAATGAGTCCGAAATGATTTTTCAAATTTTGACACACCTTGTCCCTTGTATGCTCTACCAGTAGCGAAATTAATTCGAACTTGAAAATCTATTCTCCTGAAAATTGATTTTTTTGGGATTTTAGGAATATTTTTAGATTGACCGTTGCCGAGTTACCTTTCTAACGGTATCCTGTGCACCCTCTAAAGCCTTCAAACCAATTTAAAAGAAATTTGAAAAGTAGTGTAGTGCAATGTTGTCCCCTATTTTTGATTATGGTCAAAATTGAATTATTTTCCCGAGCTTCATCTCGAGACATTTGAATGTCACCATAGCACTCTGATCATCCTTAAGAACCTACTTTGGCTTTCCGTAGGCTTGTATCAAGGCACAAATATATTGTACATCTTTACTATCCTCATTCATAATAATTTCTTTCACCAGAAGTTATCAAAATGCTTACTCGTATTCTAAATCATAAAATTTTGTCAACTTAAGTTTTCCAACTTGACTTCTTTAAAGAGTGTCCAATATATCACTTTTGGGGATACTTTAACCCTAACCTTTTGAGGGGATACTTCAACCTCGTTTATCCAAGTTGTCAAGATTTAGAAATCTTCCTTTGTTAAAATTATTTGTCATCCATGGGGAAACTCCAACTCTATCTTTTTGAAGGGATACTCAAATCCTGTCTTTTAACTACAATTAAATTTTTTGTTTCTTGGACTTCCATGAATATGTCAAACAAACCTCATTTAATTAAAAAACCCAGATGCATCTAAAAAATTATCGATTCAGTTATTCCTAAATAATCAATGCCAATTGCGAGATAAATCCTAATAGTCCATCCCATTTCTTTATCATTGCATTGAATGATCCATGTTATGTTAGTTCATTTATTGCCTTACTAATATGATTTCTTTGTGATGATTATTTGCATTCATGTTTTCTAATCATTTCAAGTAAAACGAAGGGTAATATTCCATGTGGATATTTTCCACTTGAAATTCGAGAATGAATTGATTCTTTACTATAGGGTTTAAGTAGATTACCAGTGGTATCAGTAAGGCTGGCATCATATTAGGTTGATGTTCTTGGTGAATGTTTTCCTGGGTAGTTTCAGTACTAACGGTGGGGTATTTTTTAGGTTAGCTAGTTTATTTCCTATATCCACAGTATCGGCTTATCCTTTTTCTTTACTAAAGGTTGTCATTAACTCTATTAGTTTCATGATCTGGGCTTGCATCTCATCTTATCGATAGAGCATTTGATCTTGAGATTCCCTTGTAATTAACTCAAGATGTTCAATACATGCTTGATGATAGTTTTCCATGATCCTTTTATAGTGGCACATATTGTGGCAATATGAAATAATCGATCTCGTGTTTTTTGGTTGATATTAGAATCTGTTGCAGTTTTATGACCATTTAATATTAGACTTTTTATTTTAAATGTGTTTATTAATGATTGCTTATGATGAAATGACGATGAATATAGAGTCATGGCAATAAATCATCATTAATATAGATGCATAAGTAAGATAATACAAGAATGGAATTAAAAATACAAGTGCAATAGAGATAGTTGTCTTGGAGAATAGCTTCACTAACATCTTTTGTAAAGCAAGAAATAGAGTTTTGAGCTTAGTACATTTGGAAATTGCTTACACCATTACATTATTTGATTATATGTTCCGAAAAGTATAATAGTTCTTGTTCATGGCTTCTGTAGGTAAAATGTCATGTATCAAGGATCAGGCATCATCCATTATATCTTTAACCTCTAACTAGGCTACTTGAATCTGCCCAGTAAGATGGCAGTGGTGGTTTTGATAAATCTGGCATGCCTGATCAACCATATGTAGCCACCCTAGTTTTTGCTGCTCGGAGGCTCTTACTAATTCATTAACCTAGCCTTGGTAAGCTTGTAGGGAATGCTTTAAACCTTGGATTCTAAGCATTAAAGCTTCATTCTTAACCTATTTTGCTCTCAAGTCCTAAATTGGAGCTTTTAAACATTCATTCTTCCTTTAATATGTTGATATGAAAGCATGGGCTCTTCCAAGGTTCTTTCTATTAACCTTGGCCTCTTATTTCCATCGATGCAATTTTTTTTAAGGGTTACAATTTTTACCTCCTATTCTATTGATGGCTTACAGGCATTGAGATTTACTTGCTTTACTAAGTGCCATGTAATCTTTTGTCATTCTCTCAAGATTCTCTTTGAAGTGATTTTTCTCTTTGCTAACTCGATTCATTTCATTATCTCAAAGATAGAGGTTCATTTCCAATTTACTCTTTTCTTTTTTTAATCAAGTGATTTGCTTAATGAGGTTATTTTTTCTTGCTCGAATTCTCGCTTAAGCAATTCAATCTTGAGGGAAATTCATCAATTGATACTTGGATGTTCCAACATAGGACAAGGGTAGGGTATCATTGATAAGACGGATCCTCCACTTGTTAAATCCCAAAGTCATACTATTTTTTCTCTAATACCTCTTCATACAACGGGTTTGTCTCTAGTCATGGAAGGTTAGTTGAACTTTAGATTTGTAACTAGGCTAACCATAGTCACTGCTCTGGGTCTTAGATGAAGGGGATGAATTATTAACATTGAAATTTTCATAGGATGGGTGGATAGCTAATGCTTCCCCATATTCCTATAAGTGGCACAAAACTATAATCTTTGCGTCGGTATATGATTACCTTTGGTGAAACCCAAGGGCCTCCATGTCACCTCTTCCCCTCTAAGATTCCAAAATTTTTGGACCTATTGCTCTTCGGACTTATCTTGAGGCCATTTTTTCTCAAGGACTTTAGAGATAGGGTTGAAATTAGGCAAAAGAATTGTATGACATCTTTTTCACTTTAAGGTAAAAGTGGCTAACAAGCTAACTATAAAGAAGCAATGCACAACCAATAAAGCGACAAGTCTTAGTTTTCTTGCAAAAACTAAGAGCTCGAACAGTTCAACAATGATGGTAGGGTGGGATTGTTAGCATAATCGTGAAAAAAGATCTACTATTGCCACTTTAACATAACCTAATGTTTTTGAAAATATGACCAGACCATATATTACTAGAGCGTAGATATCTTGGATATTTTAGACATTAATGGTACTTGCCATTGCTTCCTTTAAACTGCTCCATAAGATGCACTCACTATTTTCTTTTGTCTTAATATAACTTTTGATCTGATACTCTGTTACCCTAAAAGTTTAAGCTAATCCTTTTTTGAAGGTTCGAGGTTACAAAGTGTTACAGTATATTTTGTCAATCTTAACTCTCTTAATATTGAGTAACGCAATATATTCATCAATTGTGGGGACTAAATCTTCACAGTTGAAAGTGAAGCATCAATATGCTGGGTTCCAAAACTAAAACACTACTTGTAACAGGCCAACATCTAATCAGACATAGAGTAAAAGGGTTATGTCTCCATGTCTCTTCGTAAATGATCCTCTTTCATTACTGTTCCAACTAGTCCATATATGCTTTAGATCTTGTTAGTCATTTTCATGGTATCCTATTTTGACCATTTTTGTATCATCGAGATACTCTCAGGTTTAATAACATCCTCATCTTCATGCGTCAATGCTCTAACCATGCTCAGACCTCTTCAAACGATTTCAGATAAAAAATAGACTGTTACTTCATTATAGACACCTCTTGGTGAACACTGAATCATTAGCCAATAATCCCATAATTATGATTGATGCATGCATCAAACAAAAAATAGAAAGAGAACAAGTTAGTGACCATACGATACAATAAGCATAAGAATAAGGCAATAATAAAAGAAAAACAACAAAAATGCACCACAAAAATTGCCTTAACAATAAGCAAGACGATGCCTAGGGGCAAACATGATAATTATATAGTGCACAAACAGCATAATGATGTGTCCATGTTAAAAAATTACCTGTAACGAGATAACATGATACCTCATGAAGGTAAAACTGATGACCAAGCATCGACATTCATTTGTCACCATTACTAAGCCATTGTTTGGATAGCCTAATAGTTTGTTTAGGTTAGATACGACTCTTTTAAGATTACATGGTGCATTACAGGTGATGGTATTCACTTGTTATCACCCACATAATAAAGAAAGTTATTCATAGAATGTAATAGCATACCATAAGAAATGATCATAAAAGGTATAAATGTGGGCAACAATGTTCATTCATCAACACTTACATAATCATAGTGTATAGGAGTAAAGGTAAGAAGTGCCCCCCTGAGTGACCCTATTCTTTAGATTATTCTAGTAGCAATCTAGTATGGTTTCACATGGTTGAGCTCTTAAAATTCACTATTAGGTTTAAGTTAATGTCTAAATTGGTATCTGAATCAGTTCTCTATCTAGTAAGGACAATCAAGGCACCCGATCCTAAGCCTATCATAACTTTGATAAAATGGGTTTGATCCAATAGATGTATTTCTCTATGCAAATATAGAGGGGCACTCATAAGAGACACAGGTAATTTACACCCTGAAAGATCTTGCTATGCCTATGTGAAGGGTTACTTACGAAGACAGATAGCTCACTTCCTCCTAATAATTGGGATACTAACCTTACCATTGAGTTTGGTGGGAATCTAATGCAAATGTGAATGTAAGTGCATAATGTATGTCTACTTAAACTTTTTGTTTACCACTGTGTTACCATATTTATTAACTCAACATTTATTCAGAATGAGGCAATACTGATTGATCTCTGACAAAAATCATGAAAATAAAAGATTAGTAGACAAAAATGGAAGGGGATTATGGTTAAATAATGACCAAAACTAAAGAAACCAAGATGTAAGAAAGATAAGACTAATCATCGGCTTAACTCTTTAAATTTATCCCTAGTTGAGTCACCAAGCCATTGACATTATGCCATCTACAAAGGAAGCGCACATGACTTAAAAGTATTTCTTGATGAGGAAATGTCCTTTTGACTAGAACTGTTCTTTTTTTCTTTGACATGATGAGAAGGGAAAAGTATAGATTCTCAACTCTTAACCATGAAAGGGGATCGTCAGATGAATCACTTATCAACTAGTCTTGAGTGGCCACCATAAAGTGGCCAACAATTGGAGTTTCCATCGATCATTTAGGCTAGGCATGATTGGATGCCTATTAAAATCAATATTTTGAGTTACAAAATTCAAGACATTGATTTCATAGTATACGGGGTCTAAAGATTCGATGATTGAGTTTGAGAGTTGGTTACACACGAGAAGCCTGAAATGGGTACCTTTCTAGCCATATCCCAACTTGGTTTTGGTTTTATTGGTTTTGACTCATGATTATTTAATATAATCCTATTTTTAATGCATGAATTTTGTATAAAATAGTAACTCAGGTTTTAAAGAAAATTTGAATCTCATATATGTTTTGGAGAGGTAAAGAACATAGAGATTGTGATTAAAAATGATCCCTGAGTTTAATTTTTTAAATTGGATATTTCATGTGAAGCTTGGAGAGATACTAATATGAAACATTGCCTTTGTGATTTTTTGGAAATGGTTTTGAAGATATAATACAAGATAAACAGCACAAGGGAAATGTGTTAATTAGATGGAAAAGAAATAATATTGCATAAAGTAAATTACACAAAGGAGAGATAATAGGAAAGGATTATCAAAATATATCTCATTATTGTCATCGATTGTCTTAAAATAATCGAGTCGACAATTTTGGAGACATATTTGGATACAGTAACTAATAAAAGCGTAAAAATTGGGTTCAAATATTTAAAAGCTTAAAGAACATCCAGCTAAAGAATTCTTGACAATTTTGAGAAAAATAACATTGACAAATCTAAATTGATGAAACTTGAATATTTCTTGACAATTTTTGAAAAAATTGGGGTTGGAGTATCCTCATAAATGAAAACTTTTGTAAGTTTCAAAATTTGAATGAAGTTTGCAAAAGTGAGATTAGAGTATCCCCAATTCAAACTTTGATGATTTTAGATATACGAGCTTGAAGGATTTATCTTGACAAAGGTTCGATGATTTCTTCAGAAAATGACATTTTTTGACAAATCCTTGATAAAATAGATGATTTTTTATATAAAAAATGACAAAAGTAAGGATAATAAAGTTTAAAAATTATTTTTGCCTTGATCTAAGCCTACAGGGAGTTAGGATCATATGAAAGCATTCAAATGCCTCGGAGAGGAAGTTTAGAGGAATCAACTAGTCTTGACCAATGTTTAAAACATAGGACATCATCATGCTATTCCCTTTTTCAATTTTATTTTAGACAAATCCAAAGGTTGCAAGGGTTGATAAGGTATTGTTGGAAAAATAACTCGATAAGAATTAATATAAAATTACTCCAAAAGTCTTAGAAAATTGCCTTCTAGGTGGAAATAATTTTCAAAGTAGGGACTAGTTCAACATTGGCAGTATATGTAGGGGAAGTGAGGTAGCTGACATTGAAAAAATCATTTAGGACTCATATGGAATGATTAAATCACAAAAGTACCTTTCTGGAAAGGGAACTTCATGAAGTTTTCATGAAAAATATTTGAAAAATCCTAAAAAATCATCTGGTTGACTGAAAGGCCCAAACATAATGTGAATTGCTGATTCCAAGGGGTTCAGATGATAAAACTTTAAAATAATCATAACTCCCTCATCCATAATGATCTGAAGGCTAACAAGAAATCTTTGGAAAGGTGATTCGGTGCCCTTCTAGGGAAAAATGTTAGCAAATTTTTGAAAAATTGTTTTTGGTTTCAAAATAATTTTTTAGGTCATGAATACAATGATGCTAGCATAAAATAGGTGAAATTTTTTTGTTTTCTTAGATTTCTTTAGGCTAAATTCGAGCCATGGACATTCTAATATCCATGGTAGAAATCAATGAGTGACACGGGTCTCATGAGCTCAACCACTCAATCTCATAGTATTTTGGGATTATGAAACAGCTCGTTGACCATGCCACAAACACAAGGATTTTAAGCAAATATCAAGGCATGAACAAATTTTGGCAATAAAAAAGACATTTTATTCAAAAAAATAGAATATTTAGCTAATTTTAACCTTGAATCCTAACATAAGTAGCTCAATATTACCCTAAGATTAGAGTGTCAATTTATGAAAACTAATAGGCCAATTAATCCTATTATTTGGGATAATCTTAGTCTAACTTGGCATGCTTTTTCAAATATATATATACATTAGCACTTCAGACAATTATGATAAAAGCTAAAAAAAAATCAAGGGCATAGAACAAATATCATGAAGAGGCATTTAAACAAGCATTTCATAGTGATAAAGTATAACCTTAAACCAAAAAGCATTATCTAAAGTCGCAGTACTAGTTTGAAACCTAAGCCACTCAATCTTACCCCAAAACCAGAACATAAAAGAAAAATCCCAAAAATTGATTACTGACCATTACGCCAACCACTAACCATCATCATCAGTTGTCATCCATCGATGGCCTTGGCTTTCAAACATTACTAGTAGACTTTTTTTGACTTCCTCTTTCCAAACTCGAAGTTGGATTTTAGTAGATATATTTAGATTTTTCTAAATCCATAAGAGAAGTTTAAACATTTTGCCTCAAATTTAGCCACCGTCCACTGTTAGATCATTCTCAAACTCCAGTATTTTCTTCCCCTCTGTATGGCTTCTTTTTCATTATTAGGATTCTCCAAATAAGCACTTAACCTTTTTAACTGGAAAACCTAACTTTTGAATTTTTTATTTTTTTATTTTTTTGAAAACATTTTTTTTAAATTCTTGAAGAATTTTTTTTGCTCTAAGTTTTTTTTCTTCCTTTGGTTCTCTCCTCTGGTGATTATATAACATAAAAAAAGGTTGAAATGGCTAGTGGTTTAGAGCCAAATCCATGGTAGAAGCATTGTGGTTGGCTTTACAATTAGGCAGAGCTCGACCTTTTCCCTCCTTTTTTTGTCTTTTTCATTTATTTTCATGATTTCATAATATGAAGTCATGTTTGGCGCATGGGTCAAAATGACCCATATTTTTTGTTTCTTTTCTTTCGGATTGGTTTTTGTTATTTAATAATGAAAACACATGCTTGGTGTATGGGTCATAAGCACTTTATTCTCAAGGGTGGCCTAGTTTCAAAACCCAAGCCACTCATTTTTATTATTATTTTTTTGTTTTATGTTCTTATGTTTTTGTATTTTTTTAAAGATAAGCCCAAATTAAAATAACTTAGGACAATTAATCAGAATCTAATAAACCTAAATTAAAAGCGGCCTAATTAATTGATTTATTTCAAATAACGAGTGACCCAAAAACTACCAGGATAAAATTTAGTGTCTACAAAAACCTTGATATTTCCCAAGATTGGAGGATCAATTAATGAAAACATTAAATCCATGTCAAAGTACATTTATTAAAGGTACCATGGACTAAGTTTAGGGGTTTTTTGAAAATCATGTTTTTACAGCAAATAAGCAAACATCATGATAAACACATTATCAACTAAAAGTGATACACATGAAAACGAACATGGATAGCATATTTAAACAAACAAAGATGACATTTTGACATGTAAAAAATGATAAAAATGCAAGGGAATGAGCAAGAAAATGCATAGAGATGTTAGCTTCAGGAGTGACATCAAAAGTTATGCCATAAGAGATGATATGAACATGTTCAAGCATTGAAAATCTTGCTGGAAAATTCATATAGCATTAAAAATATGCTTTTAAGGTAAACTAAGTATGGTAAAAGAAGTTAATATGGCATAGAAATCTTAAGCCTACCATAAACAAAAAGGGTCATGGTCACATGGATTTTGGCTCACTAAAGTGATACAAATGCAAAAAAAAAAAAAAAAGAATGGAAGCAGAGTGTGAAATATACTTAAGGGCTTGGAAACCTTGCTAGAGATTTTGAGCAAAAAATTCTTTAGATTTATAGCTCATTTTTTTCCTTTCCTTTACTATTAGTTAATTAGAAAAGAATGAAAATAAAGAGCTAAAGGACTGTAATATTAATAGAGGGAAGACTAGAAAGTGTAAATTTTGAAAGTTTTTTTATGGTGGTTTAAAGCAGCTATGGAAATAAAGAGTGATTTTTAGTTTTTTTTTTTTGTGTTTGTTTAAAGAAGCTATGGAAATAGAGAGTGATTTTTAGTTTTTTGGTGGCTGAAAAATGTTTTTTGGAGAGTGTAAGAATGTGCCGCTATAATGTTTGCTAAGTGTTTTGTTTTTATAAGCAAATGGTTAGCCAACGCTTTAAACCTAAAACATAAGGGCTTTTTAGGATTTTTTTCATGTACCATGCAACAGCCTTCATTGCTATGCTTACATGGCTTGATTTTCATTGGTTACTGCAAGCATTGTGGTGGAGTAGACTATTTCATGCAATTTATTGCTAGAAAAAAGCCAAGAACGCCTCTAAACGAACTATGTTTTCTATTAAAGTGTCTTATTTTCTAGTCATTTTAGCCCTCAAAAGATTGATTTGATCCAATCATGAGTCCAATGTTGAGGCTTAGTTTGAATTTTAATGATTTTTGTGCTAAAATCATGGTCAAATTAGATTTTTAGATTAATGGTGTAAGGGCTAAAAATGGCACGATCGCCACATGCCATACCTTTAAAACTTTGGATGATCCAAAGGGCTTAGCACACTCGACTTAAAAATATATGATGGTTGGTCATGGTGAGCCTTTGAATTATCCTATGATCGGGATTTGAATTAGGCATAGTAGTATAAAGGGGAGAGATCATCGGGTGAACTATTCATCCAACTAGTTTTAAATGGTCTCGATGAAGTGGTCATAAACTTGGAGTCACCACCGATCATTTTTGGCTAGGTAGGATTGGATGCCTATTGAAAACAATATTTCAAGTTACAAAACTCAAAACATTAATCTCAAGGTCTACAAAGTCCAGATATTCATTGATTGGGTTCAAAAGTTGGTTACACGTGGGGAAGGATTAGCACCACCACGATGCTCAAATCACTACCTACTAAGTATGTCTCGCTTTGGCTTAGGCTTAATCGGTTCCATTTGGTCATTATTTAGAAAATAGTTCCCTTTAATGTATAAGGTTTTATAAACTGTAGATCTAGTTTTTTTAAAAAGAAAGTTAGATCACTTATGCACCTCAGAGCTATAAGGAATATAGGGATTTTTTATGAAAATAATGTCCATATTGGGCTTTGAAAATTTAGATATTTCGTATTAGGCACTAGAGAGATGCCAACATTGAACATTACCTTGTAAATTTTATAAGAAAAAATTTTAAATATGAATGCACCATAATCACTACAAAGGAAATGTGTTAATAAGAGAACAAAAAATACAATAATATCATAAACAACAATCACAAACAAAAGAGTGTAAAAAGAAGGGACAATTGGAATATGTCTCATAATTATCTTAGATCATTCAAGAATAATCGGCATGATAATTTGGAGATAGGTTTGGATTCGATGGCAATTTGTGAGATAAAAAAGATTTTAATCAAAATAATCCAAGGCATCTGGAAGAGAAAAATTTTGGATTTTTTAGGTAAAAACAAGGTTGGAGTATCCCTTCAGAGAGGTGGGTTATAGTATCCCCAAAGATAAAATTATGAAAATATTTATGAGTAAAGAGAAAATTTGAGTTTTTTTTATGAAGAACGGGGTTGGAGTATCCTTGAAAGTAGTGGGGATAGAGTATCCCCAAAGATAAAATTATGAAAATATTTAAGAATAAAGAGAAAATTTAAGTTTTTTTTTTTAAAAAAAGGGTTCAAGTATTCTTCAAAGTAGTGGGGTTATGTTTTATGTTTTAAAAGAAAGGTTTTCTTTCTAGAAAAATTTTAAAAATAGAAAACTATAGGTTTGTATAAAATATATATTTTTCTTAAGCTTTAATCTGAGTATGAAAGGCTTGTATTGTAGGGGAACCAATCGGATGCATTTTGAGACATTTGAATGTCTTTATAAAGGAGATTCAAAAATTAAGTTAAAAACAAGGGTCAACATCACGTCATTTCCCTTCCCAAATTTATTCTAGGCTCATCCGAAGGCTTTGGGTGGTGAATAAGGTACTGTTAGAAATATGACTCAATAAGGTTTAATGCAAAAATATTCCAAAAATCTTGAAAAATTAGCTTTTAGGTGGTATCAATTTTTGAAATTAGGTCTATCTTGACATGGGCGGCATATGTAGGGGAAAAGGCACATTGAACTTTGAAAATTATTTCACACTAAGCTAGCATTGTTAAATCATGAACAATACCTTTTCAAAAAGGGAATTACATAAATCTTTTAGGAAAAATATTAAGAAAAATCATCTGATGGTGGCCCAAATAGAATATCACATGTTGGTTTTAGGGTTCAAGACAGTAATGCTTCAAAAAATCATAATTTCCTCATCCGGGATGATCCAAGGTTAACAAAACATTGTTGGAAAGGTATTCCAATGACCTTTAAGGGAAAAATATCAAAAAATTCAAGGAAAATCCTTGTCATTTGAAAATAATTTTTCAAATTCAGATTATATTGCTACCAGGGCAAAAATAGAGGATTATTCAATTTTTAAGGTTCTTGAGGGTCAAACTCAAGTTATGGACGTTCGAACATCCAACACAGGGGAAAAATAACATAGGCATCATGAATTCATTCCACAATCTTGGAGTAGTTTGGGATGATGAAACAACCCATTGACCATGCCATCATGAAGGTGTTAATCATAAGACCAAGGCTTAGTATATTCTTTTCAAATAAAAAAGGTCATTTTGCTTGGAAAAACAACATCTTTAGACTTATCTTACCATGAATCTAGAGCTAAAATATTTGATTTCCCCTAAATTAGAAGACCAATTTTATGAAAATATTAAATCCATGCTATTCTTTATTTGTTGGAGGTAGTATGAACTTGGGGATTTTTTTGAAAATAAGGTTTATAGGAAACAAGCAAGCATTTTGACAAAGATGTCATGAACAAAATATAACACACAAGAAGATACACCTAGACTAAACATGCAAACACATAAGGATGACATTTTGACATGGAAATAGGTGACAAGGTGTAAGAAGATGATAAATAAGGTGCATAGAAATGCTATAAACATATTTAAACAAAAGAATGCAGGCTAAAGTTGTCAAGACAACATTTTTATGTCATGAGACTCTTTAAAACAAAAGAAAATGCATAAAAATACATAAGATGTTTAAGCATGTGAGAATAAATGAAATATGTTAGAGAATGCATGAATAAGGGATTGCTTTAATAAAAGAATGGATGTTAGAGAATGCATGAATAAGGGATTGTTTTAATGAAGGAATGGAAGAGTAGAAATTTGACCTACCAAACAGTATCAAGGCATCACAAGAACATTATGATCCTCAAACTACCACAACCAAGGCAACAATAATGCATGATAGTCCTAAGATGGTCATGGCAACATAAAAGGCTCACTAAAATGATGTGGATGATAAGAAATAAAAATGTATGGAACAAGGTAGAAAATATACCAAAAGGCTTGAACTTTTCTTCCTTTCTAAAACAGTGACTTTAAGCTCAGTTCTTTTCTTTTTTTTCTATTTTTTAGAAAGGAAAGGATGAAAGAAAGAAGTTTACTAGTAATATGGTTGATGGTGGGGCTTTTTGAGGGTGAAAGTGTGTGAAATGTTGAGTTTTTAAAGGTTCTCGATGGTGGTTGAGGGGAACTACGGAAATGGAAAAAGGTTAAAGGTGAAAGGCATTGGAATAGTGTTTTAGGGAAAGTTTTTAGACCTGGAGATTGCTAGGGGATTCTTAGGAATAGCTAGAGATTCTTTTTTTGTGATCACTAAAAAGCTCTTTGGAAATGGTTGGAAGTCCTCTAGTTCATTTTTTATTTTCTGATTCTATCATCTTTCAATTAAGTTCTGGGATGCCAAAAGTTAGCTAGACAAAATGGGGTGTTTACAGCTACCTTTCTTTGGCAGTTGTTGAGTATTAGGAACAAGACAAAAACAAATAGACATCATTTTGTTCAGGTAGAATGAGATTTCGAGTGCCTGCAAAATAATAAAGAGCTACTTAGTACTCTATCAAGATAGGCCAAATATATATATAAAAAGAAAAATTTGATAAGTTTTATAGGGTTTGAATTCTATACAAGGTTGTTTCTCGAGTTTAACCCCTAGACAAGTGTCACCAGCTTATGTGGATTTTGACTCGATACACGTCTAACTCTTTGTGGACTAAAGTAGGCTATTTTTTGGGTTTGACCCCAAACAACTACTACTAACTTGTGTGAGCTTTGACTCGATAGGTGTCTAGCTTTTTATGGACTGAGGTAGGTAGGTGCCAGTAGCTTGTGTGGGCTTTGGTAAACAAGTGCCACCAACTTGTATGGGCTTTGTGTAAGAAAACGCGTTTAGCTTTTTATGGACTAAGGTTGATAGGTGCTACTAGCTTATGTGGGCTTTAGAAAAAAGTAAAAAAAGGCATCCAGCTTTTTATGGACTAAGGTAAATAATTGCCACTAGCTTATGTGGGCCTTGATGTTGGTAAGAAAAACCATCTAGCTCTTCATGGACTAAGGTAAACAAGTGCCACCAGCTTGTATGCGCTTTATGATAGGTAAAAAAATATGTCTAACTCTTTATGGATTAAGGTAGATAAGTGCCACTAGCTTGTGTGGCTTTGGGGGTAAGTAAGAAAATTCATCTAGCTCTTTATGGACTAAGGTAGATAAATGCCATCAACTTATATGGGCTTTAGGGTAGGTAAGGAAAAACACCTAGCTCTTTGAGAACTAGAAGAAAATGAGTTTAGATACCTCTCTTAAACGATTTTCTAAACGATTTTCAATAAGCTCATAAGGTCAAAGATACTTACTTAAGGCCTTTCAAAGTGTTTGAAAAATAAAAAATTACACCTTAGGTTCCCTATAAATATAACTTCTGCATATGGGAGCTGGTACCTATAGGATATTAAATGTTGCATAATGCATGGAGATGTAAGTGCCTGTCTAAATGATGCAAGGGTAATAGCTTTAAAAGCCTAATCCAATGATCAATTTTGGCCTTTTTTGGATGTTTGCTCTTTCATGAGTTTCATAAGGTGGCCTTTTGCCCAGGGTTAATCAATCTTGCTCTAGATTTCCCGCGGCTTTGAATGTTAAACTTGTTCCTTTTTCTAAGGTACGAGAGAGGGTTTTGAGCACACATTTTTTAGGATGTGAGGTTTTCAAGGCCAAACTAATTGTTACCCTAAGAGTTCATTCTTAGACTTTAAACATGAAACAAAAATTCCTATGAAGTTCAATCTTTCTAATTAATGCTAGGAAATCCTATTATTAGTTTTGTTCATTTATCAAGCATTATTAACTAAACGATAAACATGATACAACACAGAATGTAGGGTTACAAAAAGATTTTTTTATGATAAATCAAGTAATTATATTTTTATTCAAAGAAAGAAGGTACAAGCTATAAGAAACTTATGAAATTATAAAAGACTTTAAAATATAAAAAAGATAAAAGAGGTCTTTCTGGTTGATTGGCCCTTGATGTTGATGACATGAATCCTTTATTGAGTGTTTTTAGAGAATTTTTCACAAGAGATTAATGCTTTCAATGTTAGCCTACTCACAAGAAGACTCCGTAGATTGCCCCATGCTAGGATGGAAGCCTCAAAGTTAGGTAGTTTTCATTTTTAGGTACAAGTATGAAAAGTTTATGGGGGTTGGTCAGTATAGAACAAGTGGATTAGGTGATAATTTGGCATCTTGATCAGGGTTATGAATGTAAGGAAAATTGGTTTTGGGCTGGTGATGGTTTGGGCCTAACTTGGTTTAAATAAAGGGGTTTGGTCACTTAAGCCACCTTCTTGGGTTTTAAACTTAAGCTAGTTCTCTCTTTTTTTTATTTGTTTTTGTTTTGTTTTTTTGTTTTGTTTAGAATGGAAGAAGAAAGAGAAATAGGATGCCCTTTTAGGTTTTCATCCCAAAATCCTTTTAGGCATAGTATTTCTTAACAAAATCAAAGTTCATAAGGTTAGGTACGTTGCTACCATCCATGTCGATTATGATGAGGGTTTTTCTGAAAAACACATGTTTCACCATGTACGGCCTTTCCTATTTTGGGGTCTGTTTTCCTTGAGCATCTTTATGGATTGGGGGAAGTTTTTTGAGCACCAAGTCACATTTTTGGAACTAACGAGGATGGACCCTTTTATCATGGGCCCGTATCATCCACTTTTGATACAACTACTCCTGATGAATGGCTTTAATTCTTTTCTCTTCGATGAGACTGAGATGCTCATATTGACTTTTAACCTATTCAGCCTCTTCAAGTTAAAGACTCTAAGTGAAGGGATTTCAGCCTTAATTGGTAAGACAACCTTTATATCAAAGTCCAAGGATAATGGGGTAACACTTGTGGAAGTTCATATTGCTGTGCGATAGGCATGTAATGCAAAAGGCAGCTTTTCATGCCAATCTTTGTACATCTCAACTATCTTCTTGATATTCTTGTTGGCTGTTTTAATTTGGCCCATTCATTTTCAAACTATATTGGATGAAATTTTGATGTTGAATCTTAAACTAAGAGTAAATCGCTTACATCATTTTGTTTTTTAGGTTATGTGCATTATAAGTAATGATTTGTTCATGAAGACCAGGTGTATAAATGATGTCCCATTTCATAAATTCGCATATGACCGATTTGGTGACATTAGGATGTGAAGCTGCCTCTACCCACTGAGTGAAATAATCGATAGCGATTAAATAAAACAATGTCCATCAAAAGCTTTAGGGGTAATCGATCCAATCATGTCCATGCCCTATTTAGAAAAAGAACATGGAGCTATCATAACATGTAGAAGTGTTAGTAGGACATGGATTTTGTCAGTGTAGATTTGGCATTTGTGGCATTTTTTAGCATAGTTAATGCAATCCTTTTTAAAAGTCAACCAATAGTAGCCTGATTGCGTAACTTGCTTTGCCATTCTATGTTTATTAGCATGTGTATCGTAAATTCCTTCATGAACTTATTTGAGTTTTTTTTTGGCTTTAGAGGCATCCACACATCAAATAGCACCTGATCCTATCCTTTGTTATACAAAATCATACCATCCAAAATAAAGCTCGAGGCTAATCATCAGATGGTTCTCTTATCTATTTTGGTGGTATCTTTTAGGTGTCATTGATCCTTGATGCACTGAAAGATATCATGATACCATGGCAAGCTGTCTTTCTCTTCTTTAACATTCTAACAATATGCCGAGGCATATAGGTACTCATTTGAATAAGAGCAACATTCGATTCTTGATTGACTTTGAACATGGATGATAAGGTGGCTAAGGAATCAACAATTTGATTCTTTTTCGAGGTTGATGTCGAAAGCTAATATCATCATACTTTTTTTCTAAATTTTGATATTAGATTCCTATAATTGATTAGTTTAGCATCGCATGTTTGCCATTCTCTTTTTAATTGGTAAATGACAAGGGCTGAATCTCTAAGTACTTGTAGTATTCGAATGCCCCTTTCGATGGCTACTTGGAGTCCCATGATGCAGGCCACATATTCATCTATATTATTAGTACAATCGAAGTTCTAACCTGAAAGTGAAGAGATAGTGGTTTCTGTTAGGCTAGATGAGAATTGCCCCATTTTGATGCCCTAACATATTTGAAGATCTATCAAAGTACATTTTCTAAGATAAATCGCACTTAACAGTGTTCTCTACCTCAGATATGCAAATCAAATCTTCCTTAGGAAAATCAGTCTAAAGGCTGATAGTCATCTATTGCTCGACTTTATCAGAAATCTACTATTGTGCTACCCTTGATGGCTTTTTTATTTATCTACATGATGTCATACTCAGAAAATAGGATTTTCCACCAACTAACCTCTCTAAAAAGGTGAGAGCTTCGCACAAATTCTTGATGGGATTGAGTTTAGTGATTAGCCATGTAATGTGGTATAGCATATATTGTCTTAGCTTTCAGGCCATCCAAGTTAGGGCGCGACATAGCTTCTCTACAAATGAATAATTATTTTCATATTCTGTGAACTTCTTCCCTAAGTAGTAAATAATTTGTTCCTTTTTTCTTCACTCATCGTGTAGACCTAATACATAACCCATTGACTTGTCAAAAACTAATAGATATTGGATTAACGACCGGCTGAGCACTAATGTAATAATTGACCTTATCGAAAGCTTCTTAGCATTCTTCAGTCTATTTTCCAAGATTTCACTTTTGAAGCAGTCAAAAGATCGGATTGCATTCATCAGTCAACTAAGATATAAATTGAGCTATGTAGTTCAACTTTCCTAAGAAACTTTTTATTTCTTTTTAAGTTCGAGGTGGTGGTAGATTTTGGGTGGCCTTAACCTTGTCAAGATCAACTTCTTTTCCTTTCTTGCTCACAATAAAAATGTGACGTCGAATTGCATATAGTAGGATTTCGCTTGAGCTAGTACTTACAAAGCCTTTTAAAGAGTTTTCTTAAATTATCTATATATTTATTCTCTTTTAGCGATTTGGCAATCCTATTATCCACATAGACATCGATTTTCTTATGCATGAGATCATGGAACAATGTTAGCATAACCCTTTGGTAGGTTACCCTAGCATTCTTGAGCTCGAAGAACATGACTTTGTAGTAGAAAGTGCCTAATATGTCTATGAAAATGGCTTTTTCCATGTCTTCAACTGCCATTTTGATTTGGTTATAGCTCAAAAATCCATCCATGAAGGAAAATAGTGCATTTTTCGTAATGTTGTCCACTAGGGTATCAATGTGAAGTAGAGAGAGACTATCTTTGGGGTTGGCTTAATTTAAGTCCCTGTAGTCCATATGCATCCACTCTTTATAATCCTTTTGTGGGACTAAGACTATATTAGGCACCCTTCAGGATATTTGGCTACCTTAAGAGGTTCTGCTTCAAATTGCTTTTTAATTTCTTTTTTGATAATTAGAAGAATTTTAGGCTTAATCCTTTTAAGCTTTTGTTGTTTGGGCTTACACTTTGGTTTGAAGGGAATTTTATGGACCACAATGTGGTGTCTAATCCAGGCAAGTCTTGGTAAGGCCAAGCAAAGACATCCTAATATTTTTAGAGGAGACTTATTAGTTTGAATTGAGTTGGTGGTTTTATAGAGGTTTCGATTTTGACTCTTTTTTATCTTATTTTATTCCAAGGTTTAGGTTTCAGTGGGTTCTTCATGAGATGATATTGGCTTTTCTTCTAGTTCAATTAGTTTCAACAAGTCTAGAGGTATGGGGTTCTTTTCAAAATTCTTTTTAGACTCATTTTCACTAGTGCAAATTGGTTGCTTAAATTTGATTTTTGAAGTTTCAGTATGAATATTCATGTCATCTTCATCGAGGTATCTAAAAATATGGAAAAAAGAATAGTATAGGTGGAAAAATTTGTAGAAAAAGGTCTATGAGTTCGCAAAAACTATATACACAAATAATGAAATGCATAATGCTTAGTCATTTCTATTAATAATATTTCATAAAAAAGCTCATATAATGGATCCTACAATACTTTTAGGTGGAATCATGTGAGTTTAGTTCATAGCATTACTTCGAAATAAACTTAAATAGTACAAGAATCTCAGTTTCAATCCAAACACTTGAAACAAATCTCAAAGGGCACAAACTAGTCTGTAAGCTTATCATTGATGTGTTTGGCTTATCAACAGCACTAATAGAGCGAGATCCCCAAAATCCTTGCTTTGTATGAGCATAACATTGGCGAAGCCTATATTCACATGTCCTTCTAGGCAAAAACTGTCTTAAAGGGGTGAAAATATCATTGGCTCATATTATACGTGTTGTTTTAACAAACGGGCCATTCTCTTTTTGCAATTTTTTTGAGTTTTCTTTTATGCATTGGGCTTGAATCCTAGGCCTCTTTTGTTAATTTGGTTGGCAACTTTCAAGGGTTCGATAATCCCTTAGAGGTATTTTTTGAATCTTTCTCCAACTTAGGCACTTTTATCAATAGTTAACTTTAGACCCATGAAGTACTCTTTAATAGATAAGGCTCAACCATTATCAACCCTTCCTAGACATAAGTTGCATTGATGAACCCAAAGGATTAGAAAGAGGATTCTAGGATATTTTTATTAGGCTTAACATATGAGGCATCAATTTAGGTAGCAAAAATCATATCTTCTTCTCCTTTAATACTAACAACTTTGTTTTCAATGACTTATTACAACTTTTGGTGCAAAGATGATGGTATAACCCTGCAGAGTGAATCCAAGGCCTTCCCAAAAGGAATTTGTATGATAGAGCAATATCCATCACATGAAAGTCTGCTTCATAAGTGCATAGGCCAATTTGGAATAGAATGTTGATGTTTCCTACAACATTTTTGCAAGTTCCATCAAATGGACATACCATTGTGTGACTATTTTGGTTATGAGACACATAAATAGGGAGCTTGTTCAAGCATGACACAAGCAATACATTTAGAGCTGACCTATTATCAATGACCACTTTGGGTAATATGGTGCTTTTACAGTATGTGGTGATGTGAAAGACTTTGTAGTTTCCTCTTTCTCTGTGCATGATTTCATCATCGCTGAAAGGCATGTAATAGTCAATAGTGTTGTTGCTCACTAAGCAATCTAACTGACCTATAGAGATGTCGAGAGGGACATAGGCCTCATTTAAAACCTTAAGGAGGGCATTCCTATAAGCTTCAGAATTCAACAATAGTGACAACACTAATATCTTGGTAGGTTGCTTGTTCAATGATTGACAATGCTGTATTCACTGTGCTTCATGAACTTTAGGAAATCTATAGCTTTTTTTTTCACTCACTGGCTCTCTGATAGTTCCCAGATCCCAGTTGTTGGTTGCAAATTTTGGTACTTAAGGAGTGAGATTAGTATTCTCTTACTGAGTCTCAGTTCTCGATGCTACTAAGGCATAATGTCTACCACTTCGAGTTAGGCGGCTGACCCTTGAAAGGTCAATGTCTGTAGCTTGTTGACTAATGTTTTGCTTTCATAGCTCTAATTGTCTTTATAATGGTAAGAAGATGGAAGTTGAATGATCATCCTTAGCGTAAACTTAACAAAGGTAGCTTTAACCTTTGTTTGGTTGTCGAATAAGATCAACAACCTTTTAATCCCATAGGAAGGATTACCCTCTTCTTTTTCCATAATGTTTACAGACGGTATTGCATTTGCAGACTTGGTATGCTAGGTTCATTTTTCATTGTAGAATTTAATGCTACCCTTGTTCATCATCCTTTGAACCATGGCGTGAAACTCTTTACATGTTTAAAGAGTGTGGCCGTAAATAATATGGAAATCACAAGAGTCATTAATTCTTTTCTTTGTCTTTTTAGCTGTATTAAGTAATTTAACTTGCACTAGGATTTGCCAAACCAAAATCATTGACATTTTGACCCACTCTATGTCTGATATAATCTTATAGTTCTTTTTAATAACCATTTTACTTAAATTTAACTTAACACGAGTTTGAGATGAACTCACTTTAGTGCCAAATTTTGATTGTTAACCATCCTTTATTTTTTCTTTTCCTTTGTCTTTGTAGATATTTTTCTGCTCGATTCATTTTTCATGGCCTCATCCATTATCCCACAGAGTATGACTAAGTTTATGAAGCTCTTTGGGAAGCTTTTCACTACCTTTTTGTAATAAAGGGCTTGCAATATGTCGATGAACCTAACAATCATCTATTTTCTTTTCAATAAAGGATAAATCTAGGTAACTTCCTATATCCATCTCGAAGGATACTACTTAAAATTTTTATCAACTCTTTTTTCCATGCTCATAAGAGGCAGATAACTTGAGATCCGATTACTGGTAGGCCTCGTCTCATTTATAGCATTAATAGATAGAGTGATGTGTTCATTCACTCCTTATAAAACTTAATCTCAGACCGATCCATCATTCCTTGGACCATTTCTAAGAAAAATGGGCAATGTTGAAAATTGTGGTTGTGACTGTAATGGTAGCAAAATGGCCTAACGATTTTTTTACCTTAAATTTTTATCTCTAAAACCATTCTGGCACTCACAAAAAGCTTGGCAGACTTTACCCATTGGTGTTTCAACTTCTCTAATGCTTCTTTTAACCCAACAACATTTTCATTTGACTATCATATTCACTCTCAGTTCGGTATGGTTAGGGAGTGGATTGGTTCTAACATTTGGTCTAGACCCTTGTTGGACCTTAATCACTTTCTTTTCTAGTAGACCTTATATTGTTCTCTTGAATAATGTGCAATTCTTAATAGAATGGCCTTAAGCTCCTGCATGGTACTCACAGTAGGCATTTTTATTGTACCATCTAAGGTATGGTGGTAATCTTTATCTTGTGAATATTAAGCCACTAGTTGACCTACTAATAGACGAGAGTGGATCTTTTTATAAAGTAAGGGAGTGGTTCAAAGTGCTCCCTTTGTAGGGTGCTTATTGATTATTTAGAGCTTTTATGGTATTCATGTTGTGAGGTTGTGCGCTCTGGGCTACATTTGAATAGGATATGGTGCAAAGCTCATTATTAGAGCGAACTGGTGACATGAATCAATTATGGCATGGGCAATTAAGGGTTAAGACTTGGTTTCCATATGTTTAAGAGATACACAGCCTACGTCAGATGTGGATTTCCATTAAACTTGGCATGACTTTCACTAGAAACATTTATTTCCTTATTCTTGCCCCTTGTTATTAACTTTTTGACTGACTCGAATGATTTATCTATAGATATCCTACCACTTTTGATAATATTCTCGATAATTTCACCTGATATAACCACATCGACAAAATTTTTTATGGCATTTCCTACTAGCCTTTTATAGTAGGGAGCTCGCAAGGTACTAACAAACATGACCATAATTTTTTTAAGTCAAAAAGGATGAACTTAAGTTGCCTCCTCCGTCCACCTTTGAGTATATTATCTAAATCTTTCAAAGGATTTTTTTCCATGTTCATGAGGGAGAGATGAGCCCAATCAAACACATACTTATATTGCTCAAGAAAGGCACAGGTTAAATCTACCCATATATGAATTTTTAAGGGATCAAGCCCCATATACCATCGAATAGCTTCCCCAGTCAGACATTCTAAAAGCAATGAATCAGTAGCTACTCATTCCCTTTATACCCAGCCATTTTATGATAGTACATGCAAAGATGTGTAGTGGGGTCAATAGTCCCATTGTATTTTTCCAAAACAGGCACATTGAACTTAGGTGGGATAACGAGACTCATAACCAACCCTAATGATTTTGCTCCATGATCCGTAATTTATCACTTTCTTCAATAGCTTGAAGGTGCTTCTATAGTGATTAGTATTTGATTAAGTCTTCATCACTTTCGATGACCTCTTCACTTTTTCTTGTTTTATATATTTATCAAGGTCTGAGACTATGGGCCTCACCAATGAAGAGCCCACATCCCAAAATCCTTGAACCAAATAGGAACTCTTGTAGGGTTGATATTAATAAATGTCTGAGTTAATGGGACATTTGTTGTCGAGGATGTTGTCCATGCAAGGCCCTTTCCTTAGTAGTGGTGGCTTTAGTATCACCATTCAAATTGCTTTTAGGATTGGCAGGTTCTTTTCTTGCATTAACTGTGCTTGTTTACTCTTTTTCCTTTAAAGCCTCAGACAACAGCTTTGTTAACTCGACAATCTGAGCTTGGAGTTCTTCATTCCTATAGAGTGATTGCTTTTGAGAATCTCTACACATGAGTTCAAGTCTCTTAATGCGAGCTTGATGATTGTTTTCCATGGTTTTTTTATGATTATGCCTGCCATACAGATGACAAATTATAGGTTCTATGTTTTAGAGCACTTTCACTTTAAATTATTACTGGATTAGGCTTTTATGATATGTCATGCATGTGTTTAATGTAATAAGAGTGAATATGTGATCATGAAGATAAATGAAAGAATTAGGTTAGTCATGCAAATGCAAAAGGATAATCAGACTAAAGGGCAGCTCCACCACTAGCATCTTTCATTAAAGTAACAAAATGTCCCAATTACACATGATTACATTCAAAGATGCCTAACATTGTTACATTAACCGATTACATGGTCCAAGAAATATAAAAGTCTTGATCATGGTCTCCAATAGGTAGAATATTACATGTCAAAGATCTTGCCACATCTATTATATGTTTCACTTCCTATTGGGCCATCTGAATCTATTTAGTGAGATAATGATGATAATCCTGATAGTTTTAGCATGCGTGATCAACCACTTGAAGCCATTCTTGCTCTTGTTGTTCAAAGGTTTTACTAGTTCATCGATATGGTCTTGGCAAGCTTAAAAAGAATGCTCTAACTCTTGAATTTTGAGTGTTACAGTCTCATTTTCAACATAATTTGCCCTTAAGTCTTGAACTTGAGCTTCTAATCATCTATTCTTCTTTTGATAGGTTGACATGAAGGCACGAGCTTTTACGAGCTTTTTTTTATAAAATCAAACCTCTTATTTACATCGATGCAGTTTTCTCGAGGGTATTAATTTGTGCTTCTCACTCAACTAATGACTTTTCAAGGCATTGAGATGTGCTTATTTTACTGATATTGCAACGAACCCCTCGGTGGATCCTTGCGGATCTGTGGGTGCGTACAACTAAAAATATTTTTCTAACTTAGAAATGTCTTCTTAACTGAGACTTTTCTTTGGTGATGTGATGAGAATGAGATTCTATAGATTCTCGACTTGTGGTACAATGAAAAGGAACATAAGACGAATTGCTCATCTTATTGATCTTAGATAACCAGTGTGAAATGGTCAATGCTTGGAGTCACCACTGATCATTTCAAGCTAGGCATGATCGGATGCCTATTGAAGCCCATGTTTTGAGTAACGAAACTTAAAACATCATTCCTGTGGTTTACATAATACAAAGATTTATCATTTAGGTTTGGGAATTAGTTATGCATGATGAGGTACGAAGCTTTTCGCGATGCCCAAAATTGGTACCTTACTGGCTATGTCTTTCTCGATTTTGATTCTTTCGATTTTAACTTGTCACTATTTTGATATAACCTTCTTTTAATGCATGAATTTTATGGAAATACAAATCCAGGTTTTAATGAAAAAGATATAATCTCATATACACCCCAGAAATATGGGGAATATAGAGATTTTGGATAAAAATGATCTATGGATTTTACTTTGAAAATGGAATGTTCCACTTTGGGCATTGGAGAGATACCCACGTGGAACTTTACCTTTAATTTTATTTGGAAACATTTTGAAAACATGAATGCAAATAATCATCACAAAGAAATCATGTTAGTAAGACAATAAATGAAATAACATACTATGGATCATTCAATGCAATGATAAAGAAAATGGGTGGACTATTGGAATTTATCTCGTTATTGGCATTAATTATCTAGGAATAACCAAATTGTCACTTTTCGAGATGCATCTGGGTTTCTTGATTAAACAAGGTTTGTTTGGCATATTCATAGAAGTCCAAGAAGGAGAGAAAAAAAAGATTAATTATAGTTGAAAGACATGGTTGAAGTATCTTTTTGGAAAGATGGGGTTGGGGTATCCCCATATATGACAAATAATTTTGACAAAGAAAGGTTTTTAGATCTCAACAATTTTAAAAATAGGGATGGAGTATCCTTTCAGAAATTGGGGTTGTAGTATCCTCATGGAATGCAAATCATTTTAACAAAAGAAGATTTTTCAATGTCGATAATTTGGAAAAATAGGGTTGGAGTATCCCTTAAGAATGTCGGGGTTGGAGTATCCCCAAAAGTGACACATTTGGCACTCTTTAGAGAAGTTGAGTTGGAAAACGTAAATTGATAAAACTTTGTGATTTAGAAAACAAGGGAGCATTTTGATGACTTTTGGCCAAAGAAATTATTGTGACTAAGGATGATAAAGATGTAAAGTATGTTTGTGCCTTGATACGAGCTTATGGGATGTTAAAGCATGTTCTTGAGGCTGATCGGGGTGCTATGGTGACATTTGAATGTCTTGAAATAAAGCTTAGGGAAACAACTTAATTTTAACCAAAACCAAAAATAGGGGACAGCATCGCCTTATCTTCCTTCTTGAATTTATTCTAAATTGGTTTGAAGCATTTAAAAGGTGGACAAGATACTGCTAGAAAGCTAACTCGATGAGGGTTAATCTAAAAATATACCCAATATCCTAAGAAGTCACTTTCTGAAGGAATACATTTTCAAATTCAAATTAATTGCGCTATTCGTAGAGCATATGAGGGACAAGGTGTGTCAAAATTTGAAAAATCACCCCAGACTTATTTGGTATCGAAGAATTGCAAACAATACCTTCCTGAAAAGGGAATTTTATGAACCTTTTAGGAAAAATGTTTGAAAAATTTGGAAAAATCATATGAGGGATAAGGTTTTGGATAGTTTAGACTTAAAAAATCATAACTCACTCATCTGCAATGATCCTAAGGTGAATAAGACATCGTTTTAAAGATAATTCGACATGCTTTGATAGAAAAATATCAAAAAATTCATGAAAATTTGTTTAGGATTTTAAAGTGATTCTTCAATTTGCAACAGTTGTGCTGCCAGTAGGGGACAAAGCAAAGTAGGGGATATCTTATATATTTTTTTTATGTCTACAAGTCCAAACTCGAGTTATTGACATTTGAACATTTATGATTGAAGGGAAAAAGTGGCATGAGCATCACAAGCTCATTTGCATAGCCCTATAGTAGTTTAGGATGATGAAACAGCCCGTTGATCATATCATTCAAGTTTTGACTCAAAAAAAATGCACAAACATTTAGGGAATAATTATAATACCATTTTTGTTTCAAAATCGAAAGATTTGAGCTTGTTTAACCATGATTCTAGATCTGCAAAAACTTAATTTTCCCTAAAATATTTTTCTAACTTCAAGGAAAATGTTAAGTCCATGCTAATCCTCATTGGTTGAGGTTAACATGCTTGGCTTGTGGGATTTTGAAAATCAGTTTTAACAGCCATCAAACATGCATTTTGACAAGGAGAAGACAACAAACATATAAGGGGATGGCACATAACATGAATGGGGATGCTAACTTTACTAATGGTTTAGACAAAGAAAGTGTTATGCACTTTGACAAGAATACATTATAGAAGCTATAAATGACAATGATTCATGCAAGCTAATGTATAAATGTGCTTGAAATGCGTTAGGCTATACGTGGATTAAGGACAACACGATGCAAAGATATGGCCTCAAATGGATAAGCAAGAAGTATCAAACTAATGAGGATGAAATAAGGCATTTGGCACATCAAAGGGATATTAAGGCATCCAAATCTTAAACTACCATAACCAAAAGCCACAATAATGCATGATAATCTTAAGAGGTTGATGGAAACATGGAAAGTTCACTAAAAAGATGAAAATGCTAAAAATCAAAAAATAAAAGTGATAAAGTAAGAAGCTATACCAACAAAACTTCACTCTTCAGACAAGTAATTCAAGCTATAGAGATGGCTTGAATTTCTCTCTTTTCTTTACTGTAAATAAGCAAGAAAAAGAGAGAAACAATGAGGTTTTGGTTCGGGTATGGAAGAGGGTGATTTTTGGAATGTGTAATGGTTGAGAGTGAGTGTTTAAGGGCTATTTTTGGGTGCTGAGTGAAGAGCTATAGGATTTGGATTTCTTTGATGTGTGAATGTGTTTTTGGAAGCTTAAACAAGCTAGAATCTAACTTTTTTTTTTTGCTGAGATAGAAGTGGTCCATTTATACCGACCTTTTGGAGCCAAATTAGAGGTATTTTTGGCCATTTCTCAAAGAGGACAAGGTGATGTCATCATGGTGGCTATAAGATGGTTGTAGGGAGCAGATTGCTACCAATGTGATGGGCATAGGGGGACTGGATTAAATGCTAAAATGATTTTCCTACAAATAGGGTGGCTGATGGTGACATTAGCTAAAAACTAAGAAGGAGTAGGGTGATCAAATGACATTGACCCTTTTGATCCAATTTAGACTTAAAAAAAATGTTTTGATTAATTTAAAAGTCTAAATTCATAATTTAACATGTGTTTTAATCATTCCTGATACAAAGAAATAAGTTAAAATCGAGTTTTTGATCAATAGTAGATAAGTTAAAAATGCCTAGATCATGAAAATGACTTGCATGTATCGATACAATGCACACTATATCGATACATTTGGCCTAGAAACCCTAATGGTAAGGATACAATGAACATTGTATCGATACTATAAACCATTGTATTGATACAATGAACCACTGTATTGATACATGTTGATATGTATCGATACATTTCTTTACAGAATGCAAGTTTTGGTCCTAGCATGGCCTAGTATCGATGCATAAGGTCCTATATCGATACAGAGGCTTATGTATCAATACATCTATATATTGTATCAATACAAAAGGGGACATTTCAAAATTTTGGCACGTTAGAGCATTGTATCAATACATGAGAACCATGTATCAATACCTTCAAGTAAAATTATGAATTTTCTTATACCTTTTATCCTCAAATACCTTAAACAATGTCATTTGATGTCACATCTTTACATTTACCTTTGATAAGACCCCTAGGCCTTTTTGACCTCCTCAAAATACTTTTTCACCGAGCAACGTTGTCGCTTGACGATCATCACCCCCTCTCACGTCCATGCTCTATATTGCTAAAAATTAGCCTGGATAAAAAAAGGCATCTACAGCTGCCTTTCTTTGATCGTTGCTGAGAATCAAGAACAAGGCAAAGATAAATAGACACTATTTTGTCTGGTGGGCTAACGTTTCCCAAAATACTAAGGTGTTAGTTTTCCTAAGGTTTGAATCCTTTAGGTAGGTACAGAGTAATATGGATTTCTGTTATTGGTGCTACCAGCTTATGCGAGCTTTGACTTGAACTTAGTGCCACCAGCTTGTGTGGGCTTTGACTCAGGTACCGTCAACTTATGCGAGCTTTGACTTAGACTTAGATGCCACCCGCTTGTGTGGGCTTTAACTTAGGTGCCACCAGCTCGTGCAGGCTTTAACTAAGACTTGGGTGCCATCAGCTCATGCGGGCTTTGACTTAGACCTGGGTGCCATCAGCTCATGTTGGCTTTGAAGAGATGCCACTGACTTATGGGTTTTTAGAGGGGCCACTGACTTGTGCTTTTAAAAGGGTACCATTGACATGCGGGCTTTTTAAAGGGTGCCACTGACCTGCGGGCTTAAAAGGGAGCCACTGACTTATGAGCCTTAACGGGTGCCACTGACTTATGGGCTTTGAAAAAGGTGCCACTGACTTGTGGGCTTTGAAAAAGTTGCCACTAACTTGTGGCGACAAAGTTTTTTATGAAACTCCAAGTATAAGCTTTTAGAAGTTCATGACAAATTTCTTGATGAAAAAGGTTTTGGCACTAGTTATTGACAAAGCTTCTGACGAATGTTTTCAACAAAAATTTTTTTATGATAGTTTCTAGACAATAATTTCTTGACACCACCACTTTGATGGTACTTGCTTGATAAAAAAGGTTTTTGACATGAGGTGATGAGAAGAAAAGGACCTTACCTAAATGACACTTGGTTTACGAAGTTTAGAGTTCTTACTAGGAATTCCTTTAAGGTTCAGTAAACCTAGCTAGAAGTGATAGTGTAAAAATGATGTATGATGGTAATATGAGTGGATGATATGAAATGCTATCATGATTGTAAGATGTGAAGTCTAATACAGGAGATAGCTATAGTTCTCCTTATACATCATTGAGACTTTTAAAGGGATGGTGATTCGTATTTGTTGCAACCATGGACCAAAATTTTCTTTATCCCGCTAGGGATTGTAGTTTATCCTGGCTCTATTAGGGATATAACCAAAAATTTAGTCTCAAGAACTTGAACTATTGCATTTCTTAATTCAAGAGGCTTAATCATTTTCCTGACAAATGGAAGGCATGTCAACAATTTGGATATTGTTGGCGTAATTACATTGATGTCTTTGGTTACGATAGGATTCTGATAGAATGCATGGGTCGATTTTTGGCTAGCTTAAAATGCTTTTTCTTAAGATGTGGCCCATGAAAGCAAGAAATGGTTTGGTATATGGTCATGCTGAACAGGTGTTTGAATGCAAAAGGTGCATGATTTTGATGATCGCGGCATAAGC
>JBBYHO010446537.1:0-25222 GCA_038382025.1 Adansonia gregorii
CATCTTCATCTTGAACAATTCATAGTCAAGTGTGAGCATGCTTATTTTGGATTCTTTGACTTGATTTGTTCCTTCATATGTGGTTGCTAACTTGTCCCACACTTGCTTTGCATTGTCACATAGTAATACTTTATTATATTTATTTAGACTAAGAGCACAAAATAATGTGCGCATGGCCTTGGCATTTAGTTGTGCCATTTTGGTGTCTTGTTCATCCCATTCTTTTTCCTCTTTTGGCATAATACAATCTCTGACTTTCTTCTTTGGAATAAGTGGACCATTGATGATGATTTTCTATACTTTATAGTTGTTTGCTTGGATAAAGAGCCTCATCCTTGTCTTCCAATATGAGTAGTTATCACCATTAAAGAGTGAAGGTTTCATGATGGAATGCCCTTCAAGTCCTATAGCATTTGCATTTGTCTCAAATGCAATAAAACAAACTTCATCTTGGCTTTTCAACTCTTGTGGGCTTCTTGGGGCTTTGAATACAATGTTTGCATTCTCTATTTTTGAGCTATCAAGGATCTTGTCTCAAGGTTATGAGACCTATGATGGAGACCAAAGCTTTGATACCAATTGTTAGATTTAAATGAGAGATTGAACCAAGAGGGGCTGAATTGGTTTTATAAAAACTTTGTAAATTTGAAGCAAATTAAAAATTAAAGATACGATAAGGAAGAGAAAAACAAACAATGGATGTATAAAGGTTCGATCTTTTTACTTGGCACCTACATCCTCTCTTCTTGGTACTTTCTTACCAAGGTGATTTTCATAATTCGCTAAGAAAATTGTTACCTTTAAGGCTAAGGTATAACCTTACACAACTATCTTTTAAGGCTTAGATAGAACCTTTCAATTATTTTAAGAATTATACTCTAAACTCTTAAATACCTTCACTCACTTTTACACAACCTCTTTTATGAAATGAAAGAAGTGTTTTGCAAACAAATTGAACCTCTGGTGGGAAAATGTTTACTAGAATTTAAGTACAAGATAAATGAGATACAAATAGACTTGAAGAGTATGAACTGATACAAGTGAAAAATAATGAATTTGATGATTTTGAGCTTTTGTTGTTCAATGATTTAATGAAATCTATATCTCTCTCTTTTTAGCTATTTGGAACCTCTATTTATAACTACAAATTGATTCATAGATGTTGGGCATTTAATGTGGTGGTTGGAGAGCCGTTGTAACCTTCATAAATGCTTATTTCCGTTCAATCCCATGCTATAGTATCGATACACAATTAAAAAAATGATCGTTACAATTTGCTGAATTGATACTGGGGTCTGAGTATCGATACTAAGCAAACTGTATCAATACAAATACCTTTGTATTGATACATATGAGGGTTTCAGCCAAACCTAGGCTACTGCCAATCCTTGTATCAATACTCATGGAGTGAGTATCGATACTAAGTAGCCTGTATCAATACATACACACTTGTATCGATACATTTGAGGGTTTCATGCAAACCTTGGCTACTGCTAAGCCTTATATCGATACTCATGGAGTGAGTATTGATACTAAGCAGCCTGTATCGATACATACATACTTGTATCGATACATTTGAGGGGGTTTATGCATAGTATCGATACACTTATTCCTTGTATCGATACTAACCTTCAAAACTATTTGTGAAATGACTTTTGTTGACTTAAACACATCTCAAGAATTGTTCTAAGTATAAATATGTAACTTTTGACAAAATACAAACTTAGTATTTTTAAAGATTCTTTTCAATTTAAATATAAATACCAAGTTGAGTATTAATTTAACTTAAGTTGTTTGTTTTATCGAAACTGAAATCAAGGTTAACAATGTCTAAGGATGGAATTGTTAAGATGAATTGCTCTTTTGAGTTAATCTTAAATAGTCTTACAAAATGACCATTTATTTAAAGTCACCATCGATCTATTTATTAGGTGAGACCAATCATCTAATGGAATTTGTGTTTTGAGGTTTATGAAACCCATAAAAGTAAAACCCGAGTCCATATTGATTCCAATGATCATGTGAAAGAGTCTGAGAGATGCTTACAATTACGAGTAAGGATTGACCCTCTCGTGATGCCCAAAAATAAATACCTTATTAATCATGTGTTAATTTAAAAGTTGATTTATATTTAGTTTCAATATTCAATATTTAATTATAATTCTTATTTATAAAAGTAAAATTTTATTAAGCAATTTATTATTTCAAACGAGGAAATCACGTTTTCATATTTTTTAAAATCAAAATATCTTTTGCACTTTTCTAAAAGACCAAAAAAACACAGAGATTTTCATAATTCTCTTTCATACCCCATTGGATAGTCAGTAGAATATCAAAGGTTTTAAGAAATCAAAATATCTTTTGTAACCATTGGATAATCGGAGGACTATAAAAGGTTTTATTTTTTTTTAAATTCATAAAAATCTTGATTTCCATTTTGAAAATGATATCTTGTTATTAAATAATCAATAGAACCCTTCTCATATGCTGAAATAAAATGAAAGTATTATTTTAACATCAGAGACGTTGGCTTAATTTACAAAAATTTCAATTTTATTATAAATATTAAAAATTATGCTAAGACTTGATTTAGATGAAAGGTACTAAACTTGACTTTAAGGGCTCCAATTTGGTTGAAATGACCAATATATCCTTTAAAGTGCACCTTTGACCTAAAAGTGTCTCGGTGACTCTAAAAGATTCGATTCTAAAATGAATTAATAAATGTCCCTGAAGAGTACCTTTGACATCAAATTATCCTGGTACCCTAGAGATTCTAAAACTTTATGAACAAATGAGCCTATTCTTATTGTACACCTTTGACATTTATATCTCGTGATCATACAAGACTTGGTTATAATATGAATTACTAAAATGTCCCTAAAGTCTATCTTCAACATTAAAGTATCCAGGTAGCCTAGAGTGTTGGATGACTTTATAAAAGACAAACCTATCCTTATTATGCACCCTTGTCATATAAGTATCTCGGTGATAACAAGGGACTCGATTTTAAGGGAAATTACTAAAATATCCCTAGGCTATACCTTTGACCTATAAGTATCTTGTTAACCTAGAAGGCTCAATGATATCATAAATAAACAAACCTATCCTTACTGTACTCCTTTGACATAGAAGTATCCTAATGATCAAATAGGACTTGGTTCTAACATGAATTACTAAAGTGCCCTTAGGGTTTACCTTTGACCTTTAAATATCCTGGTAAACTAAAGGGCCTAGAAATGATAATTAGGTACGATATGAAATGATAACTATACCCTCCATGGGTCATTTGAATACCAAAATTGACCTAAAATATAAAAAATGACTAATTAGTCCCTAAACTTTCCAAAATTACATTTTTTACCACTACTTGAAAACCAGAGGAATATGAAAAGTTTTAATAATTTCTACATATGGAAGACCATAGGAATGTGAGAAATAATTTTAAAACATAAAAAATTTCACATATATTCTAAAATGTAAAGTTTTTCTAAGCGATCCCTAATAACTTTGCAATTTAGTCCCTATAAAAAGTAAACACAATTAATCACAAAATACATCATAAAAATCATGAAAATTGTATCAAAAGATCATATAATAAATTTGGCCAAGTATCTATGGCTTAGAACAAAAATTTTGCAATTGTGCAAATGAATCCTTAATTTTTTTAAAATTATCTTTTGTACCCTAACGGAAAACCAAAAGAATACAAAAAGTTTAATAATTTCTACACCCCTACAAAAGAGCATAGGAATGTTAAAAATATTTAAAATATCAAAATATCCATAATGAATGGTTTATCTCAATGAGTTTTAAACTTTTCTACTTTTTCAATTTAGTCTCTACATAATAGAAGATCATAAATTGATTCAAAACATATCATGAAGATTCACAAAAATAGTATCAAAAATCATGAAAATGATTCACCAAACACCTATGGCCACAAAATAATTTTTTCATTTTTTTTGCAAATTAGTCTCTTAACTTTCTAAAATTACAAAAAAGCCCTTAACATGTTGAAAAAAAGCCTAAAAGATGTTAGAATATGCAAGAAAAACTCCTCAAATGATACTAGAGGCTCTTAGCCATGCAAGAATGGTCTTGGAAAATTGTTTCAATATTTTACTATTTAGTCCCTAGATAACATAATAATACAAAATAACCTAAAAAATAAAATCATCATAAAACGAAGCATCAATATTATAAAAAATACCCATTAGATTGGGCCAGCAAAATATTTTTAGCAAAAATAATTTTTTCATTACATATTTTCATAAATATTAACATACATGCATATTATAATTTTTCTAAGCATAAATAAGCATAAAAACGTACAAAATAATGAATTAATCAATATAAAACAGCATGAAAATATTAAGAAGAATTACATAAACATGTATTCATGAAAATAACAATACAGTATCAAAAAACACAAATAATATCCAAGAAAATCAAACTGTGTCTAAAAAAAATTAACTAAAACAACCAAAATAAAAAACTATAATCATAGCCATCATGCTTAGCCTTTCAGCATGAATCAAAATTTATGAGAAAAAGTATTCATTTGGTTCATTTAATAGAAGAATCAAACAAGAAATGAAAAAAAAATTAAGAATTTTTCAAGAATTTCACCTTAGAAAAGCTTGAAAATCTAGGTATTTTGGTGTTTTTTTCCTTATATTTTCTCCATAAAGCCTAAAGACTCTTAATGCAAATTTTCTTCCCCTATTTATAGAAGGAAAGAGTCAGCCAAGGCTTAAGAATTGCCTTGGGCGATGGGTTCTACATGTTTAATCACATTTTTATATTATTTTGTTTTTTTATGTTTATTTTATTTTGATTTGATTTATATTAATTAAGTTTGTCATTTAGTAGATTATGTCATCCACAGCATGTCAAGCTTTAGAGAATTTAGGGAGATAATTATATAATATATAAAATTATACCATAAAAATTAATTAGAAGGACTAAATTATAAAAAATTAAAAATTATGTACTTGAAATAAAATTTCATATGATCAGTATAATATAATCTAAGAACAAAATCAATTTTAATGTTTAAGAAAAAACCATCAAAATTCCAAACTTGTCAAATCTTTCAAGAAAAACCCTTATAGGATAAATTATCATTTTGAAAAAATATATAAAACTCATAAAATAAATTAAATTTTTAGAAACTGATTTAACATGGATTTTATATAAATATTTAAAAAATTTTAAAAATTATAAACTCAAAAAAATTTCCTCGAAAAAATTTATAAAGTAGAAAACTTTATATTTTGAAAAAAAATTCTAAAAAAACAAAACTCATAAAATAAATTAAATTACAAAAAAATAGTTTACTATGAATTTAATGAAAATATCTAAAGAATTTTAAAAGTTATAAACTCAAAGGAATCCTACTAAAAACAATTTACAAAGTGAAAAACTTCGTATTTTAAAATAAAAAATTTTGAAAAAAGATTAAACTCATAGAATACATTGAACTTTGGAAAACTGATTTATTATGAATTAAATAATAATATTTAAAAAATTTTAAAAATTATAAACTCAGAAAAATCTTTCAAAAAAATTTATGGGGTAGAAAACTCTATATTTTGAAAACTAAAAATTTTAAAAATATGTTTAAATTTTATAAAAATGAATTTTGTTCAACATATTAATCAAAATATTAATTTATAAAAATAATAAATATGAAAAATTGAAATATGCAATGATTTTTACTAGGTAAATTTCATGAGTATGATACTCACAGTATTATGGAAAAAATTTAAATTTAAGTCCTAAATGGACAACTTGACACCTTATGGAAAAAATTTCAAAACAAATTTTTCCTTGAATATTTCTTATTTTTTGGAGTGATTATTGGCATGAATACCACTTTGGTATCGGTAAAAATGCACGACGGCTAACTTCTTAAATTTAAAAAAAATTCTTGAGAAATTCCTAGAAATGGGAAATTTAACCATGATAACATTTATGGAAATAAATTTCAAAATTTCACTTATGTAAAGTTAAAATCTAACTATTAGACCTTGATATTCATATATTTATTCAAGATTTGCTCTTTATGACCTTTGAAATGGAAGTAGTTTTATCACGTGCACTTGTGGTAATTTAAACACAACTAAATAGCTTTTGAAAATGTTCATTCTACCATTAGGAAATTTACCACCAACGGGTGGCTTGTAAGCAATTGGTTTCGGATATTTTAGGCTGTTGAGAATGGAGGCCTAGACAAATTTAAGTCTATACCTAGCCCAAATGATCGGTGGCGACTCTAAATCTTTACCCACTTTATGGTGGTCATCTAAGATCGGTTGGATGAATGATTCATCTGATGGTTTTCCCCTTTACTAGAATCTCATCGTGCCTAGTTCAAATCTTAATCAAAGAATAACCCAAAGGCAATTACCAACCATTCCTTTTTTAAGTCATGCAATTCACCATCCCATTGATTCCGGTGGGTGTTGTGTTCTGAGACAAAAAAGGCATGTTATGACAACTTGGTGATCTGCTAAAGAGCAAAGTTAGAGTGTTAGGCCTACTACTAGTCATCTGTTACTAGTTTCTTGGTTCTCGACTTTCGATCGTTAGTTATTAATTTATAATCTTCTTTCATCTTTGATTACTAATGTTTTATTTTTCTTGATTTTTTTGTTCTTTAGGGATTGTCCTATTCTTGAATAAGTATTGATGTGATAAGTGTGGTGATAAGAGGTGAACAAAAAAAATTGATTATTTCCTTGACACACACTGTACACATGCATTTGAATTAGATTCTTGCCAAACTCTATGGTGAGGTTAGGGCCTTAATTATTAAAAGGAAGTAAGCTATCTACCTTTATTTGTAACCTTCTGTACAATGCATAACATGTTCTTTAAAGGTGTAAATTACCTATATCTCTCACGAGTAACCTTTTGCATTCATGTAAGGAAATACATCCACTGGATCGAACCCTTTCTGCCAAGCCTGTAATAGGCTTAGGATCGAGGTGCCTTGCTGGGCTTACTAGATGAAACAATGATTCAGATATCAATTTAAGCATCAACTTAAACCCCATATAGTGAGCCATATGAGCCAAACCATGTCAAAATATATTAAAATGCTGCTAAAATGCCTTACAGAATAGAAACACTCAAGGAAACACTTTTTACCTTTACTCTTGTTTATTATAGTCATGTAGGTGATGATGAATGAACATCGTTGCCTGCATTTGTTATTTTATGCTGTAAGAGACATTTTATGTCTCATTTACTTATCGAGGCATCTATTATGTTGTCCTATCAATAGCTAACCTTTGTTAATAAGTGGATGGTAACAAACAAATGTCCTCATCTATGAGGGCCATATCACCTCAAAAGACTCATATCTAACCCAAATAAGCTATTATGTTGTCTAAACGACAGCTTAACATGCACTTGAAATAGATGGCGATAAGCAACATCACCAATAGGCCAATTAGTTTTTTCCCTACAATGTTTGGGATCACCTTGTCAAGGGTGACTTTTTTTTACCCAAACACACGGTTATGTTGTCTGTGTATTGTCATAACGTTCACAATTGTCATGCCTGCCTCTAAGCATCATAATGCTATTGTTTGGACAATTTCTAAGATTTATTTTACTTTTTTACTTTATTTATTTATTTATCTTTCTTGTGTCTATTATTTTCCATGGTCACTAACTTATCTCCTTTTTGTTTTTCTTGACACATGCATCATTTCATTATAATTGTCATCATTATGGGATAATTGGTCCTATTTAATAGGTGGTGTCTGTCATGAAACAATAGTTTTTTACTATTCTTGAGCCTTTTGAAGAAGCTTAAGCATGGTCAAAACACCAATAGCATGAAGATATAAATATTCTCAAGCTTGATTATGTCTCAACGATGCACAAAGGGTTAAAACTAGGTTATGACAAAATGATTTCCATGATTTGAAATGCATTTGCATATAACCCTCTTACTCGAGGTCTGGTTTGATGTTGGCTTGTTAGAGGTAGCCTCATAGTTTTGGAACCTGACATATTGATGCTTTACCTTTAGTTAAGAAGATTTGGTCCCCATCATTAATGAATACACCACATTGCTCAACATTGAAAAGGCTAAGTGCAATAGGGTGTACTGTAAAAGGTCACTACCTTCACCTTTTAAGAAGAGGATAGTACAAACTCTCGAAGCCACAGAGTTATGGGTTAAAGGCCATATTAAAATAAAAAAGAATAGTGAGTGCATTTCTTAGGCTAGCTTGAGGGAAGCAATAGCCAGTCCTATTGATGTCAGGAAAATTTAAGATATTTATGCCCTAGCAATATATGAATTGATTATATTCTTAAAAATCTTAGGTTACATGAAGATGGTAGTTATAGATTTATTCTCCTGGTTGTGCTATAATATCAGCCTTGTACCTACCATCATTGTTGAGACCATTTGAGCTCTTAACTTTTGAAAAAAATAAGGATAAGTCACTTCATTTGATGTCTGCTTCTTCCTATATGGCTCATCAGTTATTTCCATGTTGAAGAAAGAAGAATGTTTCATATTTTCTTTCCTAATTTCAGCCCTTTCCCTAAGGTCCTTGAGAAGAAATGGCCCCAAGACAAGTTTGATGAACAATAAGTCAAAAAGTTTAAACATTTCAGAGGAGAAGAGGTTACATTGAAGGCTCTATTAAGTTTCCTTTAATCGATCATGTATAGATGAGGAGATTATAGTTGCGTGCCAATTATGGGATTGTGGGAAAGTATGAACTATGCAACTTCCAAATTTTACAATAATTTCAATCCTATCATTCATCTCATTTTTTCAGGACCTCAAATATTATAGGTCTAACGATGAGTTGAAAGTCTAATCAACCTTCTATGCTTAGAGAGAGGTCTATTACATAGACAGATATAGGAGGAGTGACATGGCTTTAGGGTACGATGAGTAAAAAACTTGCTATATTAGCGACACTCTACCACTATGTGATTTTGGGACAACCTGTAGCATGATTCTAACAAGAAAGGGCAACGTTCACCATAGAAACCACCTATTTAAAGTAGACAATGAGCTAATTGGAAATAAAATGACGAATCAGGTTGTCAAAGAGAAAGGTCACTTAAAATAGGATTTCAAGAATTTAACAAAGGACTATGTAGCACTGCAAAGAGCAAATAAATGCCAGCATGTTTGTAAATTATCAGCTGAGTGGAAAAGGAACTTGCTTGCCTTGATAAGGAATTAAGCCAATGGGAAAAAGAGGCCAAGGTCAATGGAGAGAAGCTTAGCAGGGCTTGTGCCCTTATATCGACCTATGAAATAAGAAGTGGATGTCTCAAAGCTTAAGTGTAAGATTTGAGAGTAAATAGGATTGAGAATGAAGTCCTAACACCTAGAATTCAAGACTTAAAACAATTACTACAAGATCGCATCAAAAAGCTAAAAGAGTTTCGAAGCAATAAGCATGGAAATGGCAATAGATGATCGATTAAGCGTGTCAAAGTTATCAAGACCACCATTGCCATCTTACTGACATATTTAGGCAGGCGAAGTGTAGATGGATGACATGTTCAAAGTGACTAGGTCTTTGATGCGAGATATTATGCCTATTGGATGTCATGAACAAGAGTTGATGTATTTCTTAGAACATGTAACTAGATAATGTAACCATGTTAGATATTTTCAGGTGTAATCACATAATCAAACTCTTTTGTTGTTTCCCGAAAGATGCTGTTGGTAAAGCTATCTTGCAGTCGAATTGCCCCTTGTATTTGCATAAATAACTCAATTCTTTTATTATTTTATTCTTCATTCATTATCACTTACTACCATTATTGCATATTTATCATCATCTCATCAAACATGTTCATGACACATCATAAAAGTCTAATCTAGCAATAATCTAAAGTACAAGGTGCTTTGAAACATAGAGCCTACCATTTGCCACTAATATAATACTTGTAATCATTAAAAAGCCATGGAAAATGCCCATCATCCCTCAATCACACGAACAAGGAACTCTGAGCTCACATAGCAGAGTTAACTAAGTTATTATCTAATGCTTGAAAGGATAAAAGGCAGACTAGCATTATCAAAAAGGGTAAAGGGTTGACTAATCCTAAGGGTAACCTAAATGGTAATACTAGAGCCATCAATGTTCTTGAAGGGGCATTGCATGAACAATAAACCCTAGATAGCACCAATTCCTTTAACATAACTCGTCATCTATCAAAATCTAGCATCTGCACCCATTTTGTTTCATGGGCACCAAGCTGTGGGCTCTTCATTGGCAAGGCCTTTAGTCCTAAACCTTGATGAACATGTTAAACAAGAGAAAGTAAAAAGGTCTTCTAAAATTGATGACGATTAAAGTATCAGTCATTAGAAAAATGCCTGAGGGCTATGGAAGGTAGTAACAAAATTCATGATCATAGATGCAAAATCTTTAGGTGCACTTTTTAATTTCTTTATCCCACCTAAATTTAGGGTGCCATATTTTGAAAAATACAACAAGACTATAGATTCCACTATTGGATGTATTGTTAGAAAATAGTTAGGTATAAGGAGAATATAAAACTATTAACCCAATGCTTCTAGGATAGCCTAACGGAGGTAGCTGCTCATTGTTACATAGGGCTTGATCTTAGTAGAGTTCAAACATGGGGGATCTAGCCTACGCTTTCCTCGATCAATACTAACATGTGTCTGATTGAGCCCCAATCTAATGAACATAGGAAAAAAAACCTAATGAAAGCTTTAAGTAGTATGCCTAAAGATGGAAAGAAGAAGCTACTCAGATTCATCCCCTGCTAAATGAGAAAAAAAATGACCATTAGGTTCATCAACACCTTATAAACTCCCTGCCATGAGAAAGCAGAAGGGAGTGGTATGAAGAACTTTGCACACATAGTCATCTTGTGCAGAATAATGGATGAAGCTCTGTAAAGTGACTTGAATAAAATGGCTACCTCTAAGGATAAAGGAAAATGATGATAGAGGATGACTGCAAGATCTTAAAAAATATATAAAAAAAGTCAAAATGCTAATGAGTTTATTTTGGTAAATTTTGGTAGAAGTGGAGCTAATCAATAAGTTTGAAAGGTAAGAAAGAGAATCAACTAATTTTTGTAATTTTCATACGACTTCAGGTTATACTTTCAATACATGCAAAAAGTTTCATTCAATGGTCCAAAAAATGATGAATGAGCATAAGATTATGTTCTATGATAGGAAACAAACATCCTTAACAAAACCAGCACACATTATTAAAGAAGGTTTACTAATAGTTGAGCCCCATCTTTCAAAGAGTACTCATACAAGTTTGAAATTGACAATCAATAAGGGTGCCTGGGCTAGAAAATGACTCAAAAAGTGGCTCTAGCATATTGCTAGAGCCTTAAAAGTCACTAACCAGATCGACAAGATAGGCTTAGGGTTTAAAACAAATGCACACCAATAAAGAAAGTAAACTTAGAAAAATTATGGAAGAGAATAGCTTATCTACCTGGTCCAGACTTAAGACTTGAATCGATGTTGCTGTCGCCATTATGGGAAAGTTTTCATTTGTGTGGTGATCATTTTAAGCATGGCATTCAGATATTTCTCTATCAATGCAACTGATGAGCTAGGGACTTTAACAACAGACCATGAGAATAGTCTATGCCCTCTAAGATTTGTTTTGAGTGTTTGGACTAAAACTGAGATTTTTGTGTTGTTTAAGTTTGTTTCAAAGTAATACTATGAACTAAACCTATATGCTTCTACCCAAGAGCATTGTAGGATCCTTTGTATAGGCCTTTTTTTATTTAGTATTATTAATAAAAATTAATAAGCATTATTCTTGTGTCCATTCTCTTTTTTTTTACCAACTCTAAGGCCTTTTTATACATATTTTTCCACTTATATTATTTTTTTCTATATTTTCAATTACCTAGATGAAAATGACATTAATATTCATATTAGGATTCCAAAAATTAATTTTGAGCAATTGATCTGCATTGGTGAAGTTAAGCTTAAGGAAAATTTAGCGGAAGGTTTCGTATCACCAAACCAACTAAGGTTAATTGAACAAAAAAATAAAATCTTACCCCATGAAGAACTAATTGAAACCATAAATCATAGGACAGATAATGATCGAAAAAAGAGATCAAGATTGGAACCTCCATAAACCTATCAAACCCAAACTAAACTGATAAACCTTTTCCATGAATATTCGAATGTGTTTGCTTAGTCATACAAAGACATGCTTGGATTAGACACCAACATTATAGTCAATAAACTTTCTTTTAAACTCAAATGTAGGCCCATACAACAAAAGCATAAATGCCTTTTAAGATCAAAGAGGAAGTAAAAATATAGTTCGATTGAAGTTTCTTTGAAATAGCTAAGTATCTTGAATGGGTAGCCAATAAAGGCTCAGTCCCTAAAAAGGATGGCAAAGTATAGATGCATGCAGATTATAGGGTCTAAACTGGGCTAGCTCAAATGATAACTTTTATCTTCCTTACATCCACCCAAATGGACAACACTGCCAAGAATGCACTATTTTCTTTTATGAACAAATTTTGAAGCTACAATTAGATCAAAATGGCACTTAAGGACATGGAGAAAACCATATTTATGACCATATAAGGTACTTTCTACTACAAAGTTATGCCTTTCAGACTTAAGAATGTCAGGTTAACCTATTAAAGAGATATGGTGCATGACTCCATGACCTTATGCATAAGGAAATAAAGCTCTATATGGATGACATGATTGCCAAATCTCCAAAGAAGAGTGAACAGGTTCTAATCTATGAAAACTCTTTAAATGGTTGTGCAACTACCAGTTCAAACTAAATTCTAATAAATACAACTTTAGTGTCACATCTGGTAAGCTATTAAGCTTTATTATGAGTGAAAAGGAATAGACATTGACCCTAACAAGGTCAAGGCCATTCAAAATCTATCATCACCTTATACCTAAAAGAAGGTAAGGAGTTTCATAAGAAGATTGAACTACAAAGCCATATTTATATCCCAATTAACCAATAAGTATGATGTAATCTTGTAGTTATTTATATCCCATATTTTGAGGCATTTAAATATCCAATTAACTCTCCATGGAGTCGTGTCATAAAATGGACTCAAAGAGGTTCAGTTCAAAGCTAAACAAAAATTTATTCCATCTTATCGATTTTAATTTTTTAAATAGCTATTTCCTTAAATAATATCCTTTGACTAAAAAGATATTCTAAAATTTTTCATCTTTAGGGATACTTATTTTTCCAAATTTCATCATAAAATTTTTTATCTTTAGGGATACTCCAACCTTGTTTCCTGAAGGGATACTCTAACCATATTTTTCATTTTCGAGTATACCCCAACCTTATTTTTCAAGTAATTACTCTAACCTTATTTTTTCCTAACTCTATCACTAAAGTTTTTTTATCTTCAAGGATACTTTAACCTTATTTTTTTGAAGCGATATTGCAGCTTCACTTTCCAAATTCCACTGAAAGTCTAAATTTTCTCTCTCATAGACTTTCTTAGGCTTTTTAATCAAAACCTTCTTTTTAACATCTTAAGCAACCATTAAGTCTAAACCCATCCCAAAATTGTCATCTTCGTTATTCCTTAACAATTAATGATAATTATAAGATACATTCCAATCATCCTTTTTTTTATGCTTTTATGCTTTTATTTTATTTGATATTATTATATTCCTTTTTGTTTTACTAACACATTTCACTTTTATGGTGTCAATTGTATTCATATTTCCAAATCATTTTTTAAAAATTTAAAGATAATATTTCATGTCAAAATCTTTATAGTGCTTGTTGTTGAATATCTAATTTTCAAAATTAAATTTGAATATCATTTTTATCAAATCTTTAAGTTTTTGATGTCTTCGAGGCACTACGTGATTTAAACTTTTCATTAAAACCTAGATTTATAATTTTATATAAAATCATGCATAAAAAGAGGATTATATTGAAATAATGACAAGCAAAAATTGAAAAAACTGAATCCAGTGTTAAGACATGGCTAGCAGGTATTGATTTCGGGCATCATGGGGGTGCTAATCCTTTCCCATGAATAACCAACTCTTGTACCCAATTGACAAATCTTTGGACCTCATAGACTTGAAATCAATGTTTTAAGTTTCTTAAGTAAAAATATCATTCTCAATAGGCATCCAATCATGCTTTGCACAAAATGATTGATGGCAACTCCAAATCTTTGGCCACTTCATGGTGATCATCCAAGAGAAATTGGACAAGCAATTTATTCAATGGTGCTCCACTCGCTATTATCTCATCTCACCTATTTCAATTCGTAATTAAGGGATAACCTGAAGGTAATGCTTAATCATTTGTTTTCTAAGATATGCATTTGGGCATGTGTTGTGCTATCGGCCAAAAAAGAACATGTAAAGATAGTGTCCATGAGCTCTTTAAACTTTATTAAGTCTATATCCATAAAGGCCTACACTTTGTTTTTCAATGCATCATAATTTTCATGAAAAGGCTTTTTACCTCTTAGTGTCGGTCTAATGCTAAGATTGTAACATTTTGAATAGGAGGTTCCCTAGCCTTTGCTGGGACAATAAAGATTATTTGATTTTGGGTAAGTAGATGGAAAGCTTGGTGCAGGAAATAGGTAGAAAGTGATACAACTTCATTCTTTCAAAAATTATTCTTTAGATCCATTTGCATATTTAAACTTTGGACTAGGTAAGCTTGTGTGAAAAGTTCTAGAACATGGTGATGAATTTACAAAAAACATCGATTGATAAAAGTTGAGAGAGAAGACTAAGTTTGAATGGATCTTCTTATTCCTTTAATTTTTTTTACTGCTGACAGCCAAGTCTTGCATGCATTGATTAATAGCATTACCTTTTTGCCCTGTTAATGCTACATCACTCTTGTCTAATGATGCTTTCAGTCTTTATGCCATGCTTGATTCTTCCCACAACAAACAATATGTCTATAAATTTTGAGAATATATTTCTAACCAACTTCTCATAGTATGAAGGCTGAAAGGTATCAACAAAATAGGCTTGTAGTTCTCTGTTGGTGAGAGGCAATTGAACTTGTAAGGCCATATCCTTCCATTAACAACGTACTCTTTATAACTTTCACGAAGATTCTTTCTCATTTCTAAGAGTCCATTAGTCTGAAGTCATCTTTAACATATGTTGTATCACTCTAGAAATGCTTGAACTAAGCTTTTCCATGTGCACAAATGCCCTCTTTCTAACATGAATACTACTTAGACGCTATTCTGGTTAAGCTCTTAGGAAAAACATGGATAATTTGCTTCTCATTCCAAGTATGCCTCACCATTCTATGACAATATGCTTTTGATACATTTTCAAGCATTAGAGTCCACCATATTTTCAAATTTTAGAGTTTTAAACTTTGGCGGAATGATCACATTTAGGACTAGCAAAAGTTCTTTTATATCTTTGAATTTTTCCTTGCTCTCAATGGCTCAAATGCTCATTTCTAATTAGTTAAATTTTTATGGCATTTTTAATCCTTGTGTTGTTTCTGACAGGCTTTCTGGTAATTTAGATTTGCATATCTCAGCTAGCTCTATGCAGCCTGCCTCTCATTCTTAGATAGGAAGTAAACATCTTTGATTAGAAGTCTGACCTAATGCATAATATGTTTCTATAGACTTCCATTTTTCTTTACCTCAGTGGATGATTTAAGGTATTTGGAAAATTATCCTCTTATGTGGTTTTGAATTTAGTATATTTGATTTGGCTAAACAATTTGATTTTTTTTTTCATTTTGCTTTTTAGTTATGTCCAATCTAAAAAATCAAAAAAAAATTTGATTAATTTACGAAGAGGGCAAAATCTTAACACCACCCGTTTTTATGGGTTTCAATGGAATCTTTTTTTATTTCCTTCTAAAACATTAATGGTCATGAAAGAATGAACATCGGTAAATCTGATAACAAATGCAAGAATGAGTGCATAAGTGTAGTAACATCATTAATATGCATGCTACGATGAATAATTTATTGAGCATAAACATGAGAAACTGATATAGAGGTAAGAATTGTGACTTGAACATTATCATCTTCTAAACCTAAAAGTTCAAACTTTGATATAGATTTATAGTCAGGCCATACAACTATATTTACATAACTTTACAAAGCAGCTAAAAAGCTATGTCTGCAACATTCCATTGACCTAGATATTCTAATGCCTTTAACCATTTCTTGATTCTACATTTACAAAGTCCATATAGAAGCCATAGAAAACCAATTTTTTGAACACTTTACCATTGTAGCACTCTAACGCTTCAAAAGTCTTTTAATCATTTGCAAGGGGATTAGTTCATGATTAGTTCGCAATTAAAGTTTTTGATACCAATTTTGAAGCTTGTGCTAGGAGACTTAGTGGGTGGAAATGCAAAATTCCCTTTATGACTGCTGAACATAGTATTACTTGATGAAAGTTTAAGAGCAACATTAGCTCAACTCAGAGTACATTGGCATCAAGTAGGCTTTGAACTTTCCCTTTGAATGTATTGCATTTTTTTATAGAATACCTTCATAATCCTCATGGTGTTCGTAATGGGCATTGATGTTATACCATTTAGGATAAAGGGGTTGTAGAGAAGAATGTGCATAGTGAAACAAGTTGATTCTAAAATAGAAGAAAGTATAGTTCTTTATGGGTTAGTTTATAGTTTCCTTCATCCTTTCATGGTTTTTTCTCAGTATGGAACCAAAAGTTGACTAGGTAGCATTAGATAGATTAATAGGTTTAGAGGGAGACTAATATGCATAATTATGGAGTTAAGCAAGTTTACTTCGATCATATGAATAGGCCAGGGATCAAAACCTTCACCTAGTGATAGGCTTGATCTAGTCTTTAAGTCTTAAAGTGCCAAAGGTTAGAATTTGGTCACGGCGTTGGCCTTAAAAATCCAATATTAGACATAAATTCATATAAATCATGTGGATTTAATTTTTGGGCTTTAAACATTAGATTAATACATTTTGGAAAGGCATACTAAGACTGCATGATAGATCATTTTAGTGGCTAAATCTATCCACTATATAATCCAAATTTTTACTTACTGAAAAAACTTTATTACATTATCCATAAAAAAAACTCAAGCTCTTTTAAAACTCCTATTCCCATAGCTCCTTTTCTACCTTTCAAAAAGCCTTCCAAAACTTTTCATTTCCCTAATCTCTACCCTAAAAACTATCTTCCCTGGTCACCATAGCTAAAAACTTTTTCTTTTCATTATTTTCTAGCAATTCATAGCAAAGAAAAGGAAAAAAAGTGAGCTACAAGTCACTGGAGTGGTGTTTATGAATATAGCTAAGCTTTAAGCTTCCATTGGGGTATATATTCTATCTTTGCTTCTTTTTATTTTATTTTTTTGTTTGTCATCATCATTTTAGTGAACCTTTATGTTTTCATGACCTTATTAAAGTTTCCATGCATTATTGTGGCTTTGTTTATTGTAGCTTTAGGATTTTCATGACTTTCTTAATGCTTCAATGGCGTTTTGATGAACTAGAGTGCCATATTTCTTGTTGACACTAAAACAAACTCTGCTCCTGCATTTTTTCAATGTTTTTTTTCATCTTAACATGTTCATTTCATGTGTGAATGCTTAGCATAGCATATTTTGATCTTGTCATAACTTGGGTGCATTTTCACTGTTATTTCTTTGATGAAGTGCATGGATAGCTTGGTGTTTTAAATGGTTGTTCATGTCTAATATAATCACTTGGTATAATTCATCATAAATTGGTTAAAATGCCTTTATGATATTTTTAAAAATCTCTTTTCTTTGAAAACCTCAAGTTAAGTCTATGCTTTCAATGGAGATTAGCATGGATCTAATGTCTTTAATATATTGCTTCTCTAATCTTGGGGATATATCAAACACAAATGTTTGGAATCATGGCCTCATTAGGCTAAAGATATTCTTTTTTAATCTAAAACTAAAAAAAGTTTTAACATTTAGTTTTAAGTCTTTTTTTAGGCCTATCATTACCATTAGCGTGGATAGCAGATGGTTTGACGACCTACTCTATAAGAATTGGATTAGCCTATTACTTCACTATCATGAACCTCGATGATTAGACATTCGCATGTCCAACACCTTGGCATGTACCATAAAAGCCTTAATCCAAAGAAACCTCTAATTTTGTATTGGTAATATAATGATCCCTATTCAAAAAATTATTTTCAGATTCAAAATGATTTTTCTAGCTCATTTGCCTCTGGATCGTTCTGGACGTAGAAGTTATGATTTTTTGAACCTTTGCTATCTAAAACCCTTAAAACCAGCGATTCATATTATGTCTAGGTGATTTTGACCTAGTAGATAAATTTTTTGGACTTTTTGAATTTGTTTCTTGAGAAATTCATAAAATTTCCATTTGGAAAAGGTATTATTTATGATTTAATGATTCCTAATGAGTCCGAGCCAATTTTTTAAAATTCACTATTCCCTTTTTTTGAGTACTTGCAGTCAATGCTAACTCAGACCTAATTTCAAAAATTAATTCCATATACAAAGTGATTTTCTAGTATATTTGGAATACATTAACATTAATTCCTATCGAGTGACCTTTTCGATGTACCCTATTTGCCATTAAAAACCATTAGACCAACCTGGCATAAATTCGATAAGGTGGGTAGTATGATGCTGTCCCCTGTTTTTTGCTAAACCTGAGAAAATTACTAGGATTTTCCTAAGCCATCTTTTGTAGTCATTTGAATGGCTCACAATATATTTAAATAGTTTCTCGATGGTGTTGTGAGTCCCGACATAGGTCACGTTAGGCTTGGATCAAAACTAAAAATTATTTTTAAAATTAATTTCCATTTCCTATTCAAAATATCTTTTGTCCTAAAATTTATTTTCTTCTAAACATAAAAAATTTTGAGTTTCAAAAATAACTCATATCTTTTTCTTTCAAGCAAATGTTACAACCTTACTTTTTAAAAGGGATTTTCCAACCTTGTTTCCTCTGAAAGGATATTCCAACCCTATTCTTAAATAAACATACAAAATCTAAGTTTTTTATCCCTTGGGCTTCCTTAAACCTTTTTATCAAATTTTTATGCCTAAGATGACCTTCAAATCCAAATATATCTCAAAGTTATCAATTCAATTATTTCTCAATAACCAAGGTTAATTACATGATATATTCTAATTATCTCTTTTTTTTTCTGTGTTTTCATATATTCCTCATTAATGTAACTTTTATTATATTCCTTCATATCTTAATAATTTATTTTTCTTTTTTATAATGATTTGCATTCATGTTTAAAAAAAAAATCAAATTTCGTTAAACCCAAGGCAATGTTCTATGTTAGTCGCTTTAGTGTTCGACCTAGAGTATCCTTCTCTAAATCAATCCAGACATTATTTTACTAAATCTTTTATGTTTGTCCTTTTTAGGTTGCATAGAGAGATATTAATTAAACTTTTATCATAAAAACTCGAATCTCATACTAAAAATTTTACATTCATAAGAAAGAGACTACACATAAATAATGATCGCATGACAAAAAGAGAAAAACTGTGACTTTGATAATTTATGGCTAGATGGTACCAATTTTAGGCATCGTGGGGTGCTAATCCTTCCCTATGTGCAACCAACTCCTAGATCATTTCAAAATGTACTCTAGTATATGTAGCCCGTAAAATCAATATTTCGAGTTTCATAACTTGGAATCATGGATTGTAATAGGTATCCAGTCATACTAGCCCAAAATAATTGGTGGCGACTTTAAGTTATGGTCATTTCATAATAACCATCCAAGACTGGTTGGATAAGAAATTTGTCTGACAGTTCTCCCTCAACTTTTATTTCATCACGCCTAATTCAAATCCCAATCAAGGGATGATATAAAGGCGAACTCTTTCTTCCCTTTTGTTTTTAAGTCATAGCGTTACCACATATGTGGGGGGCTCGTCGCGACAACTTGGTGACTTTGCTAAGGCTTTCTTTAAAGAGTCAAGCCTACAGCTAGCTAATTTTATCTTGATTCTTGATTTCACTTGATTTTAGTCGTTATTTATTTGTTGTTCTTATTTTTCTTCTTCTTTGTACATGATATTTATTTCATATCATTCTCTACGTTTTTATGTTTCTCATGTTGCTAGGGTTTCTTTTTACTCAAAAAATGAATATAATAGTTTTAGTATAATGGTAATAAGGAGTAAACAAAAAGGTTTGATTGTTTTCGACACATATTGTGCACTCACATCTTATTATGCTTTCGGCTGTTATTTGCTTAGAGAGAGAATAACACCTTTATTAGGTGAAAGTGAACTAATTATCCTTTCTAGCATTTCTTCTTTGCTCGTGGGATTGGAACATCTATCGAGGTGTAAAGTACCTATGCTCCTGTGGTATTCTTTTTATTCGTATAGGCATAGCAAAACATATCCACCCAAATCAAACCTGTTCTGCTAAGCTTATGATGGGCCCAGGATCAGGGTGACTTGAGTGTCCTTACGGGATAAAGGAATGAGTTGAGAGCCTTTTAGAGTTAACTTAGCCCCGTATAGTCAGCTATAAGAGCCAACCATGTCAGGCCATACTAAAGTGCTGCTAGATCAACCTGGAATATAAAACACTTGAGGAAATAATTCTTACCTATTACCATTTTTTATCATTTCTTTATTGCATAAATGATGATGAACGTATATCATCACAATGCTTTTTCTACTAACCTAAATTATGACATCCTTGAAATAATACTATTGGGGCATGTTATGCTGTCTGACCGATGACTAATGCCTTTTTTTCTTTCACAAGTGATGATATTTGAATGTTGTCACTTAACATCCCTTTCAAGGTTGGTATCACTTCCTAGGGAGTTAAAGTTACTTAGATATATCATTATGTTGCCAAGCAATGGCTTAGAGTCTGTAAATTATTGATGATGATAAATGAGTACCTACATTCTTAGAGGCCTCATGTTATCCCAATAAGAGCAAACACTTGAATAAGTCACCACACTATTTAATCGATGGCTTAACATTAGCTTGTAATTGTATGATGATAATGGATTGTCACTTTTGAGCATTAATTTTCTTTCCAATGGGACATTATATCCCAGGCATGTCGGTATACTATCCACATGTCTAAGTTTGATGGGAAAAATGTCTATGGCCATGTATTTTTCCATGCTCGCCTTGAAGCATCAGGTTGCCACTAGGCATTTTTATTTTGTGATTTATTTTTTGTCTTTAACACATTACCAACTTTTGTTGTTGTTTTTACTATTTGCATCATATCATTCCATATCATCTCGGGATAGTTAATTCTAGGGGTAATGTCCATGAACAAGTATCTTACCATGGCATAAGCATTAGTTGAAAAGTTCAAAGATTTTGAGACAATTAAGACCAAGTCAGAAAGGGAAGAGAGAAATAGAGAGAGAGAGAAAGACAGAGAATAGGGATAGCCTCTAAGCCATATATCTTAGAGATCTCAGAATGGGCTAAAATGATTTTTAGGTAGTTCAACCTTCAAAAGTTGAGAGATGTATGGAATTGTTAGGATGGGATTGATAAAATAATCTTTATAGAAGATTATAAGGTTATTACTCTTTGGTCTAAGTCAAAGTCAACTTTGGATTTGTACGTGCCATGATACAATTTTGGAACATCGCATATAGATGTTTCACTTTTAACCAACATGATTTGGTCCCTACTGTAGAAAAGTATGTAACCAAGCTTAACTTCTGAAGGGCCAAATTTGACAAAATTTACTCTATGTTGGCAAAACCTATACCTTTTAGGAAAAAGTTAGCTAGTATGCTCAGTGGTGGAAAACGTTGGGTGGACTGACATAGAGTGAAATTAGGGAATAGTGCATGTATGACATGGGATAGTTTAAGGTCTATTATGAGTACTTAGTTAGATAAAAAAAAGATTTGCAATGCTTTGCATTGGCAATTAATGGTCTGACCATTTTTCCAAGATCTTTGGGACACATAGAGGTTGCTGTAATAGATATTTGCTTAAAACTAAGTTGCAATATTAATCTTGCTCCTACCATCTTAGCAGAGACTATTAGGTCTTTAAATTTTAGGAGAAAAGAAAGGTAAAGCATGCTTCATTGAATACTCATTAATGTTTTATGTATGGCTCCTCAATCATATTTGAAGTAAAAGATCCCTGCAATCATACATGTTGAATTTTAGTTTCCTCACCAGGATCTTAGAAAAAGAGTGGCCGCAAGATACCACCAATGATCAATGGATTGCAAAGTTTTAAGATAGAATACCAATGAAGTGACTTGGACAGTTCTATGGATCATTTTATGCTCGATTCTCTACAAATGTAAACCATTTCATTAGGTGCCTCTTAATGGATTATAGGAAAGCATTTCTCTATTGAGATTAAGATCCTGAATCATGAGTTTATATAAAAAATAGCTACTTTTGCTAAAGAAATTCATTAGTTGCAAGGAAAAAAAGCTAATGGGAGCATGAGTGTCAAGTTTGAGAAAAACAGATACATGAGCTTGTCAAGACAAAAAATGCCATCAATAAAGATCTTTAAGACTTGGCTAAAAGATAACATAGCACTTCAGATGGCAAAAAAAATCAAGAAACTAGCAAATCCTGAGCCATATGGAAAGCTGAGCTTATCTCTCTTGCTAATGACTTAAAAGCTTCGAAGGCTTAAGTAAAGACTATTATAGAAGAACTAACTAAGACTCATGTAATTGCATTCGTTTACCAAAAAATGATCAAAAGCTTGGTAGCTCGAGTAAAAGTTCTTCAAGAGGGAAGGATTGAGAATGAAGCTTTGACTGTAAAGGTTCAAGAATTAGATTATGCCATTTAGGTTTAGCGAGATCCGATTTAAAGATTTTCAAGAACTTTTGAAGAATTGCACCATAATTGGATCTTGCTTGACCAATCTTGATCAGAGTGTAGGGAACGTATCCAGAACCTTATCAAGCAAATTTATGTATGTAAACACCTAATTTCGTCTAGTCTCTTTTTTTCTTTTTAATAATCTTTAATATTCGAGATTGAGGACTTAAAGGTAACCCTCATTGGGAATGATCTTTTTCAGATGAATCAGGCATTCTCAAAACCTTTTTATTCATAGTTAAATGGCTGCAAGTTCACGTGATGAAAAAAATCACATGTTGATGTCTAGTTTCGGATATATATAATGCATATTTAAGAAAAAAATAATTTTTTATCTTTTATGGTCAAAATTTTGAGAATTTGTTTTTGCGAACGATATCGTAGTTAAATTTTTCATTTTTAGGAATTTTAGAGAATTTTTCGTTAAACTCGGAAGTTGACCTTCACATAATTATACCGATAGCTGTATGGTATTTATGCCAATATATACACCAAAAAATCAGAAATGTTTAAGAAAAAATTCATATTGGCATTTTATACCATAAGGAGTCAGGTTGTCAATTTTTGTGACTAATTTTAAATTTTTCATAGTATTGCGAGTTTTATAACCGTAAAACTTTCCTGATAAATTATTTATGTCTCTAGATTCTCAGCCATACCATTTTGTAAATTATTATTTTGGATAAGAGGTTTTATTTAATTCATTTTATATAAATTTTAATGGATACTTTGAAATTTTCTCTATTTCAAAATACGAGCTTTTCTTTATCTATAAAATTTTATGATAGAATTTTCTCAAGTTTTCAAACTTCAAAATTCTTTAAAAATTTGCATTTAATTACTACTAAATCAGTCTTTTCAAAATTCAATTTATTTTAAAAGTTTTATATTTTTTTCTATTTTTAAAATACGGAGTTTTCTATACCATAAATTTTTTTGAGAAAATTTTTCATAGTTTATAATTTTTAAAATTTTTTAAACATTATTATTTAATTCATATTAAATCAGTTTAGGACAATTCTTTTTATTTTTATCAGTTTTGTATTTTTCTTTTATAATTCTTTTATTTTTGAAATACGAAGTTTTTTCACTTCGTAATTTTTTTAGGAAGATCTTTCTCAATTTATAATTTTTAAAAATTCTTTAAGAATTATTATTTAATTCATATCAAATTAGATTTTAGAAATTCAATCTATTTTATAAGTTTTAGAATTTTTTTTGTTACCGAGATATAGTTTTTATACTTCGTAAATTTTTTAGTGAGATTTTTTCAAGTTGCTAATTTTGAAATTTCTTTAAATATTATTACTTAATCCATATTAAATCAATTTTGAAAAATTTAATTTATTTTATGAGTTTTGAAATTTTTTCTGTTACTAAGATACAGAGTTTTCTACCCCTAATATTTTTTAGGATTTTTCTGAGTTTATAATTTTTAAAATTCTTCAAATATTATTTTTTGATTCATATTAAATTAGTTTTTAAAAATTCATTTTATTTTATGAATTTTGCATTTTGTTCCATAATTTCTTTCGTTTCCAAAAATATAGAGTTTTCTACCCTGTAAAATTTTTTGGAGTATTTTGCTTTATTTATAATTTATATTGAATCATTTTTAAAAAATTCAAGCTATTTTATGAGTTTTAAAATTTTTCCTATTACTAAAATACGAAGTTTTTACTCCATAAATTTCTTTAGTAGGATTTTTCAGAGTTCATAATTTTTAAAATTATTTAAATATTATTTTTTAATCCGACTAAATCAGTTTGTAAAAGTTTAATTTATTCTATGAGTTTTGCTTTTTTTTCATATATAAAAACTTTTCTCGATTAAAGGTTTTCTCATAAAATTTTACGTGTTTGCAATTTTTAATATTTTGTCTTGTGCATAAAAAATCATTTTTATCATTAGATTAAATTCAATTGGACATATGAGATTTTGTTGAAAACACATAGCTTTTAATTTTTACAATTTAGTTCTTATAGTTAATTTTTATGGTATAATTTTACATGTGATGTATATATATCACTTAAAATATCTAGAGAAATCAATGATCTCATGCATGACATTACGAGGAGAAAAGAGTCATAAATTTAAATCCAATCAATTTGTCAAAAATCAAATCATATCTCAAACAAATCAAATAAAAAAATAAAGAAATTATGACATGTAATAAATGAAACATAATTCTTATGGATTTTGGATGGAACCTCACGGCAAAAGGGATTAAAAAATCATCATCCTTGCCATCCACCACCGTAGAAAAAAATCAAATAGAAAAATTCTCTCAAACAAAAAACTTTCCATATTCAAATTTAACCATTTTTCATAGAAATTTTCAAGAAATTTTAAGTTTAAAAG
>JBBYHO010446648.1:0-25217 GCA_038382025.1 Adansonia gregorii
TTTCAATTGGGATAAACATGGATTCACATAATAATCTCCTTTCTTTTCATGATTGGGCACTATAAACGCATTCTCCTTATTGTGATAGATAATTTTGACGCTTTGGTTTCATAAGAAAAACATTTTTTTTGCAATTTTTAGAATCAAAGCTCATCTTTTAATTGAGATAAACATGGATTCACATAGTAATCTTTTTTCTTTTCATCATTGGGCACATAAACTCATTCTTCTCGTTAGGATAAATGATATTGATGCCTTGGTTTCATAAGAAAAACTTCTCTTTCAGCCATTTTTAGAATCGAAGTTTGTCTTTCAATTGAGATAAGCATGGATTCACATAATAATCTCCTTTCCCTTCATCATTGGGCACTGTAAACACATTCTCTTAGTTGTGATTAATGATTTGGATGCTTTGGTTTCATAAGAAAACTTCTCTTTCTATCATTTTTGGAATCAAAGTTTGTTTTTCAATTGAGATAAATATGGATTCACATAATAATCTCCTTTTTTTTCATCTCTGTGCACCAGAAACACATTCTTCTCCTTGGGATAAACGATTTTCATGCATTGGTTTATAAAATAACTTCTCTCTCTACCATTTTTAGAATCAAAGTTTGTCTTTGAAATGGGATAAACATGGATTCACATAATAATGTCTTTTCTTTTCATGATTGGGCACTATAAGCACATTCTCCTTATTGTAATTAACGATTTTGATGCTTTAGTTTCAAAAGAAAAACTTCACTTTCTAACATTTTTAGAATCAAAGTTCTTCTTTTAATTGGTTTCAACATGGATTCACATAATAATCTCCTTTCTTTTCAAGAATGGGCATTGTAAACACATTTTCTTAGCTATGATAAATAATTTTGACGCTTTGGTTTCATGAGAAAAACTTCACTTTCTACCATTTTTAGAATCAAAGTTTATCTTTGAAATGGGATAAACATGGATTCACACAATAATCTTCTTTTTTTTTTGATTAGGCACTATAAACACATTCTCCTTGTTGTAATAAATGATTTTGATGCTTTGGTTTCATAAGAAAAGCTTCTTTTTTTACCATTTTTAGAGTCAAAGTTCATCTTGCAATTGGGATAAACATAGATTCACATAATAATCTCCTTTCTTTTCATGATTGGGCATTATAAACACATTCTCCTGGTTGTGATAAACGATTTTCACCTTTTGGTTTCATAAGAAAAACATCTCTTTTTACCATTTTTAGAATCAAAGTTCATCTTTCAATTGAGATAAACATGGATTCACATACTAATCTCCTTTCTTTTCATCATTGGGCACGATAAATACGTTTTTCTCATTGCATAAATGATATTGATGCCTTGGTTTCATAAGAAAAACTTCCCTTTCTACTTTTTTTAGAACTAAAGTTCGTTGTTCAGTTGGAATAAACATGGATTCACATAATAATCTTCTTTCTTTTCAAGATTGGGCACCGTAAATACATTCTCCTTATTGGGATAACTGATTTTGAATATTTAGTTTCATAAGGAAAGCTTCACTATGGATTCACATAATAATCTCCTTTCTTTTCATGATTAGGCACTATAAGCACATTCTGCTTGTTGTAATAAACGATTTTGATGCTTTGGTTCAAGAGAAAAACCTCACTTTCTACCATTTTTAGAATCGAAGTTCATCTTTCAATTGGGATAAACATGGATTCACATAATATTTTCCCTTCTTTTCATGATTGCGCACTATAACCACATTCTCCTAACTGTGATAAACGATTTTGAAGCTTTGGTTTCTAAAGAAAAACTTCACTTCTTACTGTTTTTAGAATCAAAGTTCTTCTCTGAAATAGGATAAGCATTGATTCACATGATAATCTCCTTTCTTTCATGATTGGGCAAAAACAACACTTTCTACCATTTTTTGAATTGAAGTTTGTCTTTGAAATGGGATAAACATGGATTCACATAATAATCTCCTTTCTTTTCCTGATTGGGCACTGTAAGCACGTTCTCCTTGTTGTAATAAAAGATTTTGATGCTTTGGTTTCAAAAGGAAAACTTCTTTTTCTATAATTTTTAAGGTCAAAGTTCATCTTTCAATTAGGATAAACATGGATTCACATAATAATCTCCTTTCATTTCATGATTGATCACTATAAACGCATTCTCCTTATTGTGATAGATAATTTTGACGCTTTGGTTTCATAAGAAAAACATTTTTTTTGCAATTTTTAGAATCAAAGTTCATCTTTCAATTGAGATAAACATGGATTCACATAGTAATCTTTTTTCTTTTCATCATTGGGCACCATAAACTCATTCTTCTCGTTGGGATAAATGATATTGATGCCTTGGTTTCATAAGAAAAACTTCTCTTTCAGCCATTTTTAGAATCAAAGTTTGTCTTTCAATTGAGATAAGCATGGATTCATAAAATAATCTCCTTTCCCTTCATCATTGGGCACTGTAAACACATTCTCTTAGTTGTGATTAATGATTTGGATGCTTTGGTTTCATAAGAAAACTTCTCTTTCTATCATTTTTGGAATCAAAGTTTGTTTTTCAATTGAGATAAATATGGATTCACATAATAATCTCCTTTCTTTTCATCTCTAGGCACCAGAAACACATTCTTCTCCTTAGGATAAACGATTTTGATGCGTTGGTTTATAAAAAAACTTTTCTCTCTACCATTTTTAGAATCTAAGTTTGTCTTTGAAATGGGATAAACATGGATTCACATAATAATGTCCTTTCTTTTCATGATTGGGCACTATAAGCACATTCTCTTTGTTTTAATAAACTATTTTAATGCTTTGGTTTCATAAGAAAAACTTCACTTTCTACCATTTTTAGAATCGAAGTTCGTCTTTCAATTGGGATAAACATGGATTCACATAACAATCTCTTTTCTTTTAATGATTGGGCATTATAAACATATTCTCTTTATTGTGATAAACGATTTTATTACTTTGGTTTCATAAGAAAACCTTCTCTTTCTACCATTTTTAGGATGAAGTTCGTCTTTCAATTGAGATAAACATGGATTCACATGATAATCTCATTTCTTTTCATCATCAGGCACCGTAAACACATTCTTCTCCTTAGGATAAATGATAATGATGCCTTGGTTTTATAAGAAAAACTTCTCTTTCTACCTTTTTTAGAATCAAAGTTCATCGTTCAATTGGAGTAAACTTGGATTCACATAATAATCTCTTCTCTTTTCAAGATTAGGTACCTTACATACATTCTCCTTATTGGGTAAATGATTTTGATGCTTTGGTTTCAAAAAAAAAGCTTCACATTTTGCCATTTTTAGAATCAAAGTTTGTCTTTGAAATGGGATAAACATGGATTCACATGATAATCTTCTTTCTTTTCATGATTGGGCAAAAATTTCTTTTTTTTTTCCTGATTTGGCACTATAAGCACATTCTCCTTGTTGTAATAAATGGTTCTGATGCTTTGGTTTCATAAGAAAAACTTCTTTTTCGATAATTTTTAGAGTTGAAGTTTATCTTTTGATTGGGATAAACATGGATTCACATAATAATCTCCTTTCTTTTCATGATTGGGCACTGTAAACACATTCTCCTCGTTGTGATAAACGATTTTGACGCTTTGGTTTCATAAGAAAAACATCTATTTTGGCTATTTTTAGAATCAGGGTTCATCTTTCAATTGAGATAAACATGGATTCACAAAGCAATCTCCTTTCTTTTCATCATTGGCCACCATAAACTCATTGTTCTCATTGGGATAAATGATATTGATGCCTTGGTTTCATAAGAAAAACTTTTTTTCAGCCATTTTTTGAATCGAAATTCATTTTTCTATTGAAATAAACATCGATTCACATAATAATCCCCATTCTTTTCATCATTGGGCACAGCAAACACATTCTCCTAGTTGTGATAAAAAATTTTGATGCATTGGTTCATAAGAAAAACTTCTCTTTCTACCATTTTTAGAATCAAAGTTTGTCTTTCAATTGAGAGAAACATCGATTCACATAATAATCTCCTTTCCTTTCATCATTAGGCACCATAAACATATTCTTCTCCTTGGGATAAATGATGTTAATGCCTTGGTTTCAAAAGAAAAACTTCTCTTTCTGCTTTTTTTGGAATTGAAGTTCGTCATTCAATTGGAATAAACATGGATTCACATAATAATCTCCTTTCTCTTCAAGATTTGGCACCATAAATATATTTTTCTCATTGGGATATATGATTTTAATGCTTTGGTTTCATAGAAAAACTTCACATTCTACCATTTTTAGAATCGATGTTTGTCTTTGAAATGGGATAAACATGGATTCACATGATAATCTCCGTTCTTTTCATGCTTGGGCATTGTAAACATATTCTACTAGTTGTAATAAATGATTTGGATGCTTTGGTTTCATAGGAACAACTTCTCTTTCTATCAATTTTGGAATCGAAAATTGTCTTTCAATTGAGATAAACGTGGATTCACATAATAATTTCCTTTCTTCTTATCATTAAGCAGCATAAAGACATTCTTCTTATTGGGATAAATATATTGATGCCTTGGTTTCAAAAGAAAAACTTCTCTTTCTACTTTTTTTTTAGAATTGAATCTCATTGTTTAATTGGAACAAACATGGATTCCCATAATAATCTCCTTTTTTTTTCAAGATTAGGCACGATAAATACATTCTCCTTATTGGGATAAATGATTTTGATGCTTTGGTTCATAAGAAAAACTTCTATTTTTACCATTTTTAGAATTGAAGTTCATCTTTAAAATGGGATAAACATGGATTCATACAATAATGTCCTTTCTTATCATGATTGGGCACTATAAGCACATTTTCTTTGTTTGAATAAACTATTTTGATGCTTTGGTTTCATAAGAAAAACTTCACTTTCTACCATTTTTAAAATTGAAGTTCATATTTCGATTGGGATAAGCATGGATTCACATAATAATCTTCTCTCTTTTCATCATTGGGCTCCATAAACACATTCTTATCGTTGGGATAAATGATATTGATGCCTTGGTTTAGTAAGAGAAACTTCTCTTTCTACTTTTTTTAGAATTGAAGTTCGTTGTTCAATTGGAATAAACATGGATTCACATAATAATCTCTTTTCCTTTCAAGATTGGGCACCATAAATACATTCTCCTCATAGGGATAAATGATTTTGATGCTTTGATTTCATAAGGAAAGCTTTACTTTTTACCATTTTTAGAATTGAAGTTCGTCTTTGAAAAGGGATAAACATGGATTCATACAATAATGTCATTTCTTATCATGGTTGGGCACTATACGCACATTCTCTTTATTTTAATAAACTATTTTGATGCTTTGGTTTCATAAGAAAACTTCTTTTTCTACAATTTTTAGAGTCAAAGTTCATCTTTCAATTGGGATAAATATGGATTCACATAATAATCTCCTTTTTTTTTCATGATTGGACATTATAAACCCATTCTCCTGGTTGCGATAAATGATTTTGATGCTTTAGTTTCATAAGAAAACATCTCTTTTTGCCCTTTTTAGAATCAAAGTTCATCTTTCAATTGAGATAAACATGGATTCACATAGTAATCTCCTTTCTTTTCATCATTAGGCACCACAAACTCATTCTTTTCATTGGGATAAATGATATTGATGCCTTGGTTTCATAAGGAAAACTTTTCTTTCAGCCACTTTTAGAATCGAAGTTCGTCTTTCAGTTGAAATAAACATGGATTCACATAATAATCTCATTTCCTTCCATCATTGGGCACTGTAAACACATTCTTCTAGTAGTGATAAACGATTTGATGGTTTGGTTTCATAAGAAAAACTTTCTTTTCTACCATTTTTAGAATCAAAATTCATCTTTTTATTAGGACAAACATGGATTCACATAATAATCTCCCTTTTTTTCATGATTAGGCACTGTAAACACATTCTCCTAGTTGTGATAAATGATTTTAATGGTTTCATAAGAAAAATTCTCTTTCTACCATTTTTAGAATCGAAGTTCGTCTTTCAATTGAGATAAACATCGATTCACATAATAATCTTCTTTCCTTTCATCATTGGGCACCATAAACACTTTCTTCTCATTAGGATAAATGATATTGATGCCTTGGTTTAATAAGAAAAACTTCTCTTTCTGCCTTTTTTGGAATTGAAGTTCGTCAGTCAATTGGAATAAACATGGATTCACATAATAATCTCCTTTCTCTTCAAGATTGGGCACTACAAATACATTCTACTCATTGGGATAAATGATATTGATGCTTTGGTTTCATGAGAAAAACTTCACGTTCTGCCTTTTTAGAATCGATGTTTGTCTTTGAAATAGGATAAACATGGATTCACATGATAATCTCATTTGTTTTCATGATTGGGCACTAGAAACACATTCTCGTAGTTGTAATAAATGATTTGGATGCTTTGGTTTCATAAGAAAAACTTCTTTTTCTATCATTTTTGGAATCGAAGTTCGTATTTCAATTGAGATAAACATGGATTCACATAATAATCTCTTTTCTTTTTATCATTGGGCACCAGAAACACATTCTTCTCGTCGGGATAAATGATTTTGATGCTTTGGTTTATAAAAAAACTTCTCTTTCTACTATTTTTAGAATCGAAGTTCATATTTCAAATGGGATAAACATGGATTCACATAATAATGTCCTTTCTTTTCATGATTGGGCATTATAAGCACATTCTCTTTGTTGCAATAAACTATTTTGATGCTTTGGTTTCATAAGAAAAACTTCACTTTCTACCATTTTTAGAATCGAAGTTCATCTTTCAATTGGGATAAACATTGATTCACATAACAATCTCCTTTCTTTTAATGATTGGGCACTATAAACACATTCTTCTTGTTATGATAAATGATTTTGATGCTTCGGTTTCATAAGAAAAACTTCTTTTTCTATATTTTTAGGACTAAAGTTTGCCTTTCAATTGAGATAAAAATGGATTCACATGATAATCTCTTTTCTTTGCATCATCGGGCACGGTAAACATATTCTTCTCATTGGGATAAATGATATTAATGCCTTGGTTTCATAAGAAAAACTTCTCTTTCTACCTTTTTTAGAATCGAAGTTCATCGTTCAATTAGAATAAACATGGATTCAGATAATAAGCTCTTTTTTTTTTCAAGATTGGGCACCATAAATACATTCTTCTTATTGGGTAAATGATTTTGATGCTTTGGTTTCATAGGAAAAGCTTCACTTTCCACTATTTTTAGAATCAAAGTTTGTCTTTCAATTGGGATAAATATGGATTCACATAATAATCTCCTTTTCTTTCATGATTGGGCACTATAAATGCATTCCCCTTGTTATGATAAACGATTTTGATGCTTCGGTTTCATAAGAAAAGCTTCTCTTTGTACCATTTTTAGGATCAAAGTTCATCTTTCAATTGAGATAAATATGGATTCACATAATAATCTCCTTTTTCTCATCGTTGGGCACCATAAACACATTCTTCTCGTTGAGATAAATGATATTGATGCCTTGGTTTCATAAGAAATACTTCTCTTTCTACATTTTTTAGAATTTAAGTTCATTGTTCAATTGGAATAAACATGGATTCACATAATAATCTCCTTTCTTTTCAGGATTGGGCACCATAAATACATTCTCCCCATTGGGATCAATGTTTTGATGCTTTGGTTTCACAAGAAAAGCTTCACTTTTTACTATTTTTAGAATCGAAGTTAGTCTTTGAAATGGGATAAACATGGATTCACATAACGATCTCCTTTCTTTTCATAATTGGGCACTATAAGCACATTCTTCTTGTCGTAATAAACGATTTTGATGGTTTGGTTTCACAAGAAAAACTTCACTTTCTACCATTTTTAGAATCAAAGTTCGTCTTTCAATTAGGATAAACGTGGATTCACATAATATTCTCTTTTTTTTTCATGATTGGGCATCGTAAACGCATTCTCCTTGTTGTGATAAATGACTTTGATGCTTTGGTTTCATAAGAAAAACTTTTTTTTCTACCATTTTTAGGATCGAAGTTTGTCTCTCAACTGATATAGACATGGATTCGCATAATAATCTCCTTTCTTTTCATCATTGGGCACCATAAACATATTCTTCTCATTGGGATAAATGATATTTATGCCTCGATTTCATAAGGAAAACTTTTCTTTCTACTTTTTTTTGGGTTCATAAAAAATACTTATCTTTCTATAATTTGTAGAATTGAAGTTCATCACTAAAATGGGATAAACATTGATTCACATAATAATCTCTTTTCTTTTCATGATTGGGCACCATAAGTACATTCTCCTTGTTGTGATAAACAATTTTGATGTTCTGGTTTCGTAAGAAAAACTTTACTTTCCACCTTTTTTAGAATCAAAGTTTGTCTTTCAATAGGGATAAACATGGATTCACATAATAATCTCCTTCCTTTTCATGATTGGGCACTATAAACGCATTCCCCTTTGTTGTGAAAAACAATTTTGATGCTTTGGTTTCATAAGAAAAGGTTTTCTTTCTACCATTTTTAATATCACAGTTCATCTTTCAATTGAGATAAACATGGATTCACATAAAAATCTCCCTTCTTTTCATCATTAGGCACCATAAACACATTCTTCTCGTTGAGATAAATGATATTGATGCCTTGGTTTTATAAGAAAAACTTCTCTTTCTACCTTTTTTAGAATTGAAGTTCATCGTTTAATTGGAATCAACATGGATTCACATAATAATCTCCTTTCTTTTCCAGATTGGGCACCATAAATACATTCTCCTCATTGGGATCAATGATTTTGATGCTTTGGTTTCATAAGAAAGACTTCACTTTCTACCATTTTTAGAATTGAAGATTGTCTTTGAAATAGGATAAGCATGGATTCACATAATGATCTGTTTCATTTTCATGATTGGGCACTATAAGCACATTCTCCTTGCCGTAATAAACAATTTTGATGCTTTGGTTTCACAAAAAAAACTTCACTTTCTACCAGTTTTAGAATCGAAGTTCGTCTTTCAATTAGGATAAACATGGATTCACATATTATTCTCCTTTTTTCTCATGATTGGGCACCATAAGCATATTCTCCTTGCTGTTACAAACGATTTTGATGCTCTGGTTTCGCAAAAAAAAACTTCTTTTTCTACCATTTTCAGGAGCGAAGTTCATCTTTCAACTGAGATAGACATGGATTCACACAATAATCTCCTTTCTTTTTGTCATTGGGCACCATAAACACATTCTTCTCATTAGGATAAATGATATTTATGCCTTGGTTTCATAAGAAAAACTTCACTTTCTACTTTTTTTAGAATCGAAGTTCGTCATTCAATTGGAATAAATATGGATTTACATAATAACCTTCTTTCTTTTCAAGATTGGGCACTGTAAATACATTCTTCTCATTGGCATAAATGATTATGATGCTTTGGTTTCATAAAAAATACCTTTCTTTCTACCATTTTTTGAATTGAAGTTCGTCTTTGAAATGGGATAAATATTGATTCACATAATAATCTCCTTTCTTTTCATGATTGGGCACTATAAGCACATTGTCCTTGTTGTGATAAATGATTTTAATACTTTGGTTTCACAGGAAAAACTTCACTTTTTGCCACTTTTAGAATCGAAGTTGGTCTTTCAAATAGGATACACATGGATTCACATAATAATCTCCTTTCTTTTCATGATTGGGCACTATAAACGCATTCCTCTTATTGTGATAGACAATTTGGATGCCTTGGTTTCATAAGAAAAGCTTCTCTTTCTACCATTTTTTGGATCGAAGTTCATCTTTAAATTGAGATAAACATGGATTTACATAATAATCTCCTTTTTTTTCATCGTTGGGCACCATAAACACATTCTTCTTGTTAAGATAAATGATATTAATGCCTTGGTTTCATATGAAATACTTCTCTTTCTGCCTTTTTTTAGAATTGAAGTTTCTCGTTCAATTGGAGTAAACATGGATTCACATAATAATCTCCTTTCTTTTCAAGATTGGGCACCGTAAATACATTCTCCTCATTAGGATCAATGATTTTGATGCTTTGGTTTCATAAGAAAGACCTCACTTTCTACCATTTTTAGAATCGAAGCTTGTCTTTGAAATAGGATAAACATGGATTAAGATAATGATCTTCTTCATTTTCATGGTTGGGCACTATATGCACATTCTCCTTGTCGTAATAAATGATTTTGATGCTTTGTTTTCATAAGAAAAGCTTCACTTTCTACCAGTTTTAGAATCGAAATTCATCTTTGAATTAGGATAAACATGGAATCACATAATATTCTCCTTTTTCCTCATGATTGGGCACCATAAACATATTCTTCTTCTTGAGATAACCGATTTTGATGCTTTGGCTTCACAAAAAAAACTTCTTTTTATAACATTTTTAAGAGCAAAGTTTGTCTTTTAACTGAGATAGACATGGATTCACATAATAATCTCCTTTCTTTTTGTTATTGGGCACCATAAACACATTATTCTCATTGGGATAAATGATATTTATGCCTTGGTTTCATAAGAAAAACTTCTTTCTACTTTTCTAGAATTGAAGTTCACCATTCAATTGGAGTAAATATGGATTTACATAATAATCTCCTTTCTTTTCAAGATTGGGCACTGCAAATACATTCTCTTCATTGGCGTAAATGATTTTGATGCTTTGGTTTCATAAGAAAAACTTCACTTTCTACCATTTCTAGAATTGAAGTATGTCTTTGAAATGGGATAAACATGGATTCACAGAATGATCTCCTTTCTTTTCATGATTGGGCACTATAAGCACATTCTCCTTGCCGTAATAAACGATTTTGATGCTTTGGTTTCACAAGAAAAACTTCACTTTCTACAATTTTTAGAACGAAGTTCGTCTTTCAATTAGGATAAATATGGATTCACATAATATTCTCCTTTTTTTCATGATTGGGCACCATAAGCGCATTCTCCTTGTTATGATAATTAATTTTGATGCTTTGGTTTCATAAGAAAAACTTCTTTTTCTACCATTTTTAGGATCGAAGTTCGCCTTTCAACTGAGATAGATAAGGATTCACATAATAATCTCCTTTCTTTTCGTCACTGGGTACCATAAACACATTTTTCTCCTTAGGATAAATGATATTTATGCCTTGGTTTCATAAGAAAAACTTTTCTTTCTACTTTTTTTAGAATTGAAGTTCATCATTCAATTGGAATAAATATTGATTTACATAAAAATCTCTTTTTTTTTCAAGATTGGGCACCATAAATACATTCTCCTCATTGGCATAAATGATTTTGATGCTTTGGTTTCATAAAAAATACTTTTCTTTCTACCATTTTTAGAATTGAAGTTTGTCTTTGAAATGGGATAAACATTGATTCACATAATAATCTTCTTGCTTTTCATGATTGAGCACTATAAGCACATTCCCCTAGTTATGATAAATGATTTTGATACTTTGGTTTCACAAGAAAAACTTCACTTTCCACTATTTTTAGAATCAAAGTTTGTCTTTCAATTGGGATAAACATGGATTCACATAATAATCTCTTTTCTTTTCATGATTGGGCACTATAAATGCATTCCCCTTGTCGTGATAAACGATTTTGATGCTTTGGTTTCATAAGAAAAGGTTCTCTTTCTACCATTTTTTGAATCGAAGTTCATCTTTCAATTGAGATAAACATGGATTCAAGTAATAGTCTCCTCTCTTTTCCTCTTTGGGCACCGTAGGCACATTCTTCTCGTTGAGATAAATGATACCGATGCCTTGGTTTCATAAGAAAAACTTCTCTTTCTACCTATTTTAAAATTGTAGTTCGTCATTTAATTAGAATAAACATGGATTCACATAATAATCTCCTTTCTTTTCAAGATTGGCCACCATAAATACATTCTCCTCATTGGGATCAATGATTTTGATGCTTTGGTTTCATAAGAAAGACTTCACTTTCTACCATTTTTAGAATCAAAGATTGTCTTTGAAATTGGATAACATGGATTCACATAATGAACTCCTTTCTTTTAATGATTGGGCTCTATAAGTACATTCTCCTTATTCTAATAAATGATTTTGATGCTTTGGTTTCACAGGAAATACTTCACTTTCTACAATTTTTAGAATTGAAGTTTATCTTTGAAATGGGATAAACATGGATTCACATAATGATCTCCTTTCTTTTCATGATTGGGTACTATAAGCACATTTTCCTTGTCGTAATAAATGATTTTGACGCTTTGGTTTCACAAGAAAAGCTTCACTTTCTACTATTTTTAGAATCGAAGTTCGTCTTTCAATTAGGATAAATGTGGATTCACGTAATATTCTCTCTTTTTTTCTTGATTGGGCACCATAAACGCATTCTCCTTGTTATGATAAATGATTTTGATGCTTTGGTTTCATAAGAAAAACTCTTTTTTCTACCATTTTTATGATCGAAGTTCGCCTTTCAACTAAGATAGACATGGATTCACATAATAATCTCCTTTCTTTCATCATTGGGCACCATAAATGCATTCTTCTCGCTGGGATAAATGATATTTATGCCTTGGTTTCATAAGAAAAACTTCTCTTTCTACTTTTTTTAGAATTGAAGTTCATCATTCAATAGAAGTAAATATGGATTTACATAATAATCTCCCTTCTTTTCATGATTGAGCACCGTAAATACATTCTCCTCATTGGCATAAATAATTTTGATGCTTTGCTTTCATTAAAAATGCTTCTCTTTCTACTATTTTTAGAATTAAAGTTTGTCTTTGAAATGGGATAAACATTGATTCACATAATAATCTCCTTTCTTTTCATCATTGGGCATTATAAGCACTTTCTCCTTGTTGTGATAAACAATTTTGATGCTTTGGTTTCATAAGAAAAACTTCACTTTCCATCATTTTTAGAATCAAAGTTTGTCTTTCAATTGGGATAAACATGGATCCACAAAATAATCTCCTTTCTTTTCATGATTAGGCACTATGAACGCATCCCCTTGTTGTGATAAATGATTTTGATGCTTTGGTTTCATAAGAAAAGCTTCTTTTTCTACCATTTTTAGGATCGAAGTTCATCTTTCAATTGAGATAAACATGGATTCACATAATAATCTTCTTTCTTTTCATTATTGGGCACCGTAAACACATTCTTCTCGTTGAGATAAACGATATGATGCCTTGGTTTCATAAAAAATACTTCTCTTTATACCTTTTTTAGAATTGAAGTTCGTCGTTCAATTAGAATAAACATGGATTCAAATAATAATCTCTTTTCTTTTCAAGATTGGCCACCATAAATACATTCTCCTCATTGGGATCAATGATTTTGATGTTTTGGTTTCATAAGAAAACTTCACTTTCTACCATTTTTAGAATAGAAGATTGTCTTTGAAATAGGATAAACATGGATTCACATAACGATCTCCTTTCTTTTCATGATTGGGCACTATAAGCACATTCTCCTTATTGTGATAAATGATTTTGATGCTTCGGTTTCATAAGAAAGACTTCACTTTCTACCATTTTTAGAATCAAGGTTTGTTTTTGAAATGGGATAAACATGGATTCACTTAACGATCTCCTCTTCGTTCATGATTGGGCACTATAAACACATTCTTCTTGTATTAATAAACGATTTTGATGCTTTGGTTTCACAAGAAAAACTTCACTTTCTACCAGTTTTAGAATCGAGGTTTATCTTTGAAATGGGATAAACATGGATTCACTTAACGATCTCCTTTCTTTTCATGATTAAGCACTATAAACACATTCTACTTGTCATAATAATCGATTTTGATGCTTTGGTTTCACAAGAAAAATGTCACTTTCTACCATTTTTAGAATCGAAGTTGATATTTCAATTAGCATAAATATGGATTCACATAATATTCTCGTTTTTTTTCATGATTGGGCACCATAAACACATCGTCCTTGTTGTGATAAACGATTTTGATGCTTTGCTTTCATAAGAAAAACTTCTTTTTCTACCATTTTTAGGATCGAAGTTCGCCTTTCAACTGAGATAAACATGGATTCACATAATAATCTCCTTTCTTTTCACCATTAGGCATCATAAACACATTCTTCTCATTGGGATAAATGATAGTTATGCCTTGGTTTCATAAGAAAAACATCTCTTTCTACTTTTTTTTAGAATTGAAGTTCATTATTTAATTAAAATAAATGTGGATTCACATAATAATCTCCTTGCTTTTCAAGATTGGGCACTGTAAATACATTCTTCTCATTGGCATAAATGATTTTGATCTTTTGGTTTTATAAAAAATGCTTCTCTTTCTACCATTTTTAGAATTGAAGTTCGTCTTTAAAATGGGATAAACATTGATTCACATAATAATCTCCTTTCTTTTCAAGATTGGGCACTGTAAATACATTCTTCTCATTGGCATAAATGATTTTGATCTTTTGGTTTTATAAAAAATGCTTCTCTTTCTACCATTTTTAGAATTGAAGTTCGTCTTTAAAATGGGATAAGCATTGATTCACATAATAATCTCCTTTCTTTTCATGATTGGGCACTATAAGCACATTCTTTTTGTTGTTCTAAACGATTTTGATGCTTTGGTTTCATAAGAAAAACTTCACTTTTCGCCATTTTTAGAATCGAAGTTTGTCCTTCAATTGGGATAAACATGGATTCACATAATAATCTCATTTCTTTTCATGATTGGGCACTATAAATGCATTCCCCTTATTGTGATAAAAGTTTTAATGCTTTGGTTTCATAAGAAAAGCTTTTCTTTCTACCATTTTTAGGATCGAAGTTCTTCTTTTAATTAAGATAAACATGGATTCACAAAATAATCTCCTTTCTTTTCATCATTGGGCACCATAAACACATTCTTCTCATTGAGATAAATGATATTGATGCCTTGGTTTCATAAGAAAAATTTCTCTTTTTACCTTTTTTAGAGTTGAAGTTCGTCGTTCAATTAGAATAAACATGGATTCACATAATAATCTCCTTTCTTCTCAAGATTGGGCACCATAAATACATTCTCCTTATTGGAATCAATGATTTTGATGCTTTGGTTTCGTAAGAAAGACTTTACTTTCTACCATTTTTAGAATCGAAGATTATCTTTGAAATAGGATAAACACGGATTCACATAATGTTCTCCTTTCTTTTCATGATTGGGCACTATAAGCACGTTCTCCATGTTGTAATAAATGATTTTGATGCTTTGGTTTCACAAGAAAAACTTAACTTTCTATCATTTTTAGAGCCGAAGTTTGTCTTTGAAATGGGATAAACTTGGATTCGCAGAATGATCTCCTTTCTTTTCATGATTGGGCACTATAAGCACATTCACCTTGTTGTAATAATCAATTTTGATGCTTTGGTTTCACAACAAAATCTTCACTTTCTACCATTTTTAGAATTGAAGTTCATCTTTCAATTGGAAAAACATGGGTTCACGTAATATTCTCTTTTTTTTTCATGACTAGGCACCATAAACACATTCTTTTTGTTGTGATAAACGATTTTAGTGCTTTGGTTTCATAAGAAACACTTCTCTTTCTACCATTTTTAGGACCGAAATTTGTCTTTCAATTGAGATAGACAAGGATTCATAAAATAATCTCCTTTCTTTTAGTAATTGGGTACCATAAATGCATTTTTCTTATTGGGAAAACTGATATTTATGCCTTGGTTTCATAAGAAAAACTTCTCTTTCTACTTTTTTTAGAATTGAAGTTTGTTATTCAATTGAAATAAATATAGATTAACATGATAATCTCCTTTCTTTTCAAGATTGGGCACCATAAATACATTCTACTTATTGGGATAAATGATTTTGATGCTTTAGTTTCATAAGAAAAACTTTTCTCTCTACCATTTTTAGGATCGAAGTTCGTTTTCCAATTGAGATAAAGATGGATTCACAAAATAATCTCCTTTCTTTACATCATTGGGCACTATAAACACATTCTTCTCGCTGGGATAAATGATATTGATGCCTTGGTTTCATAAGAAAAACTTTTCTTTTACCTTTTTTTTTTTAAAATTAAAGTTCATCGTTCAGTTGGAATAAATATGGATTCACATAATAATCTCCTTTCTTTTTAATATTGGGCACCATAAATACATTCTCCTCTTTGAGATAAATGATTTTGATGCTTTGGTTTCATAAGAAAAACTTTTCTTTCTACAATTTCTAGAATCGAAGTTCATTTTTCAAATGGGATAAATATTGATTCACATAATAATCTCTTTTCTTTTCATGATTGGGCACTATAAGCGCATTCTTCTTGGTGTAATAAATGATTTTGATGCTTTGGTTTCATAAGAAAAACTTCACTTTCTACCGTTTTTAGAATCGAAGTTCGTATTTCAGTTGGGATAACCATGGATTCACGTAATAATCCCCTCTTTTTTACTGATTGGGCACTGTAAACACATTCTCCTCGTTGTGATAAACGATTTTGATGCTTTGGTTTCATAAGAAAAACTTCTCTTTCTACCATTTTTAAAATTGAAGTTCATCTTTGAATTGAGATAAACATTGATTCACATAATAATCTCCTTTCTTTTCATGATTGGGCACTATAAACACATTCTCCTTGTTGTGATAAATGATTTTGATGCTTTGGCTTCATAAGAAAAACTTCACTTTCCACCACTTTTAGAATCCAAGTTTGTCTTTCAATTGGGATAAACATGGATTCACATAATAATCTCCTTTCTTTTTATGATTAGGCACAATAAACGCATTCTCCTTATTGTGATAAATGATTTTATTGCTTTGGTTTCATAAGAAAAGCTTTTCTTTCTACCATTTTTAGGATTGAAGTTCATCTTTCAGTTGAGATAAACATGGATGACATAATAATATCCTTTCTTTTCATCATTGCGCACCATAAACACATTCCTCTCATTGAGATAAATGATATTAATGCCTTGGTTTCACCAGAAAAACTTCTCTTTCTACCTTTTTCACAATCAAAGTTCATCGTTCAATTGGAATAAACATGGATTCACATAATAATCTCCTTTCTTTTCAAGATTGGGCACCATAAACACATTCTTCTCGTTGAGATAAATGATATTAATACCTTGGTTTCATCAGAAAAACTTCTCTTTCTACCTTTTTCACAATTAAAGTTCATCGTTCAATTGGAATAAACATGGATTCACATAATAATCTCCTTTCTTTTCAAGATTGGGCACCATCAATACATTCTCTTCATTGGGATCAACGATTTTGATGCTTTGGTTTTATGAAAAAGACTTCACTTTCTACCATTTTTAGAATCAAAGTTTGCCTTTGAAATGGGATAAACATGGATTCACAAAATATTTTCCTTTTTTTTTCAAAATTGGGCACCATAAATACATTCTTCTAATTGGGATAAAAGATTTTGATGTCTTGGTTTCACAAGAAAAACTTCTCTTTCTACCATTTTTAGGATCGAAGTTTGTCTTTGAAGGGGGATAAACATGGATTCACATAATGATCTCCTTTCTTTTCATGATTAGGCACTATAAGCACATTCTCCTTGTCGTACTCAGCGATTTTGATGCTTTGGTTTCATAAGAAAACTTCACTTTCTACTATTTTTAGAATAAAAGTTCATCTTTCAATTAGGATAAACGTGGATTCATATAATATTCTCCTTTTTTCATGATTGGGCACCATAAACGCATTCTCCTTGTTGTGGTAAACAATTTTGATGCTTTGGTTTCATAAGAAAAGCTTTTCTTTCTACCATTTTTAGGATTGATGTTCGCCTTTCAATTAAGATAAATATGGAATCACATAATAATCTCCTTACTTTTCGTCATTGGGCACCATAAACACATTCTTCTCGTTAGGATAAATGATATTGATGTCTTGGTTTCATAAGAAAAACTTCTTATTCGACTTTTTTTTAGAATTGAAGTTCGTCATTCAATTGGAAGAACTATGGATTTACATAATAATCTCCTTTCTTTTCAAGATTGGGTACCATAAATAAATTCTCTTCATTGGGATAAATGATTTTGATGCTTTGGTTTCATAAAGAGAACTTCATTTTCTACCATTTTTAGAATCGAAGTTCGTCTTTCAATTGAGCTAAACATGGATTCACATAATAATCTCCTTACTTTTCATCATTGGGCACTGTAAACATATTCTTCTCATTGGGATAAATTATATTGATGCCTTGGTTTCATAAGAAAAACTTCTCTTTCTACTTTTTTTAAAATTGAAGTTCATCATCTAATTGTAATAAAACTTTGATTCACATAATAATCTCCTTTCTTTTCCAGATTGGGCGCCATAAATACATTCTCCTCATTGAGATAAATGGTTTTGATACTTTGGTTTCACAAGAAAAACTTTTCCTTCTACCATTTCTAGAATCCAAGCTCATCTTTGAAATGGGATAAACATGGATTCACATAAGAATGTCCTTTCTTATCATGATTGGGTACTATAAGCACATTCTCCTTGTTGTGATAGACGATTTTCATGCTTTGGTTTCATAAAAAAAACTTCACTTTCTACCATTTTTAGAATTGAAGTTCACTTTCAATTGGGATAAACATGGATTCACATAATAATCTCTTTTCTTTTCATTATTCGGCTCTATAAACATATTCTTCTCATTGGGATAAATGATATTGATGCCTTGGTTCCATAAGAAAAACTTCTCTTTATATTTTTTTTGAAATTAAAGTTCATCGTTCAATTGTAATAAACATGGATTCACATAATAATCTCCCTTCTTTTCCAGATTAGGCACCATAAATGCATTCTCCTTATTGGGATCAATGATTTTGATGCTTTGGTTTCATAAGAAAGACTTCATTTTCTACCATTTTTAGAATTGAAGTTTGTTTTTGAAATAGGATAAATATAGATTCACATAATGATCTCCTTTCTTTTCATGATTGGCCACTATAAGCACATTCTTCTTATTGTAATAAATGATTTTGATGCTTTGGTTTTATAAGAAAAACCTCACTTTCTACCATTTTTTAGAATTGAAGTACATCTTTTAATTGGGATAAACATGGATTCACATAATAATCTCTTTTTTTTTTCATGACTAGGCACTATACGCACAGTCTCTTTGTTGTAGTAATCGATTTTAATGCTTTGGTTTCATAAGAAAAACTTTACTTCCCACCATTTTTCAAATCGAATCTTTCAATTGGGATAAACATGGATTCACATAATAATCTCCTTTCTTTTCATAATTGGGCACTATAAACACATTCTCCTTATTGTGATAAATGATTTTGATGCTTTGGTTTCATAAGAAAAACTTCTCTTTCTACCATTTTCAGATTCGAAGTTCAACTTTCAGCTAGGACGAACATGGATTGACATAATAATCTTCTTTCTTTTCATCATTGGGCACCATAAACACATTCTTCTCATTAGGATAAAAGATATGGATGCCTTGGTTTCAAAAGAAAAACCTCAGTGTCTACCATTTTTAGAATCGAAGTTCATCTTTCAATTAGGATAAACAGGGATTCACATAATAATCTCCTTTCTTTGCATGATTGGGCATAATAAACAAATTCTCCTCGTTGTGATAAACGATATTGATGCGTTCGTTTCACAACACAAACTTGTTTTTCTATAGTTTTTAAAGTTGAAGTTCATCCTTCGATTGGGATAAATATGGATTCACATGATAATCTCCTTTCTCTTCATGATTAGGCACTATAAACACATTCTCCTTATTGTGACAAATAATTTTAATACTTTGGTTTCACAAGAAAAACTTCACTTTCTATGATTTTTAAAATCGAAGTTCGTATTTCAGTTGGGATAAACATGGATTCGTATAATAATCTCCGTTCTTTTCATGATTGGGCATCACAAACACATCTCCTCATGGGGATAAATGATTTCGATGCTTTGGTTTAAAAAAAAAAACTTCTTTTTCTACCATTTTTAAAATTCAAGTTCGTATTTCAATTGGAATAAACATGGATTCACGTAATAATCTCTTTTTTTTTCATGATTGGGCACCATAATCACTTTTTCCTCGTTAGGATAAATGATATTGATGCATTGGTTTCATAAGAAAAACTTGTTTTTCTATAATTTTTAGAATTGAAGTTCGTCTTTCAATAGGGATAAACAAGGATTCACATAATAATCTCTTTTCTTTTCATAATTAGGCACTATAAACACATTTTTCTTGTAGTGATAAATGATTTTGATGCTTTGGTTTCACAAGAAAAACTTCTTTTTCTACAATTTTTAGAATCAAAGTTCATCTTTCAATTGGGATAAACATCGATTCACATAATAATCTCCTTTCTTTTCATGATTGGGCACCACACTCACATTTTCCTCGTTGGCGTGAATGACTTTGATGCTTAGTTTCATAAGAAAAACTTGTTTTTCTACTATATTTAGAATTCATCTTTTGATTGGGATAAACATGGATTCACATAATAATCTCTTTTCTTTTCATGATTGGCCACTATAATCACGTTCTTCTCGTTGCGGTAAATGATTTTGACGCTTTTGTTTCATAAGAAAGACTTGTTTTTCTACAATTTTTAGAATTCAAGTTCATCTTTCAATTAGGATAAAAATGGACTCACATAATAATATCCTTTTTTTTTCTTGATTGGGCACTAGAAACATATTCTCTTGTTGTGATGAATGATTTTGATGCTTTGGTTTCATAAGAAAAACTTCTCTTTCTGCCATTTTTAGAATCGAAGTTCATCTTTCAATTGGGGTAAACATGGATTCATATAATGATCTCTTTTTTTTTCATAATTGAGCACCACAAACATAGTCTCCTTATTGGGATAAATAATTTCGAATCTGCGGCTTCATAAGAAAAACTTTTCTTTTGTCCGTTTTTAGAATTCAAGTTCGCCTTTCAATTAGGATAGACATGGATTCACTTAATAATCTCCTTTCTTTTCATGATTAGGCACCATAATCACATTCTCCTCGTTGGGATAAATGATTTCGATGCTTTGGTTTCATAAGAAGGACTTCTCTTTCTACTATTTTTAGAATTCAAGTTCACCTTTCATTTGGGATAGACATGGATTCATGCAATAGTCTCCTTTCTTTTCATAATTAGGCACCATAAACACATTCTCCTTATTATGGTAAACGATTTTGATGGTTTGGTTTTGTAAGAATAACTTCTCTTTCTACCATTTTCAAATTCGGAGTTCATCTTCAACTAGGATAAACATGGGTTGATGTCATGATCTCATTTCTTTTCATCATTAGGCCCCATTAACACATTCTTCTTGTTGGGATAAATGATATTGATGCCTTTGTTCCATAAGAAAAATTCATTTTTCTACCATTTTTAGAGTTTATTTTTGCCTTTCAATTGGGATAAACATGGATTCACATAATAACCTCATTTCTTTTCATGATTAGGCACCATAATCAAATTCTCTTCGTTGGGATACATGGTTTTGATGCTTTAGTTTCATAAGAAAAACTTCTCTTTCTACCATTTTTAGAATTCAAGTTCATCTTTCAATTGGGATAAACATGGATTCACATAACAATCCCCTTTCTTTTCATGATTGGGCACCATAATCACATTCTCCTCATTGGGATAAGTGATTTTGATGTTTTGGTTTCATAAGAAAAACTCTTTTTCTATGATTTTCAGAATTCAAGTTCGTCTTTCAATTGGAATAAACATGGATTCACGTAATAATCTCCTTTCCTTGCATGATTAGGCACCATAATCATATTCTCCTCATTGGGATAAATGATATAGAAGCGTTGGTTTCATAAGAAAAACTTATTTTTCTGTAATTTTTAGAATTAAAGTTCATCTTTCAATTGGGTTAAATGAGGATTCACATAATAATCTCCTTTTTTTTTCATAATTGGGCACCATAAACACATTCTTCTTGTAGTGCTAAATGATTTCGATGCTTTGGTTTCATAAGAAAAACTTCTTTTTCTACAATTTTTAGAATCAAAGTTCATCTTTCAATTAGGATAAACATGGATTCACATAATAATCGTCTTTCTTTTCACGATTGGGCACCATAATCACATTCTCCTCATTGGGGTAAATGATTTTGATGCTTTGGTTTCATAAGAAAAACTTGATTTTCTACCATATTTAGAATTCAAGTACATCTTTGAATTGGGATAAACATATATTTATATAATAATCTCCTTTCTTTTCATGATTGGGCACCATAATCACGTTCTCCTCGTTGGGATAACTGATTTTGATGCTTTGTTCTCATAAGAAATACTTGTTTTTCTACCATTTTTAGAATTCAAGTTTATCTTTCAATTAGGATAAACATGGATTCACGTAATAATATCCTTTTTTTCTTGATTGGGTACTATAAACACATTCTCCTTTTTGTGATAAATGATTTTGATGCTTTGGTTTCATCATAAAAACTTCTCTTTCTGCCATTTTTAGAATTAAAGTTCGTCTTTCAATTGGGGTAAACATGGATTCATATAATAATCTCTTTTCTTTTCATGATTGGGCACCACAAACACATTCTCCTTATTGGGATAAATGATTTCGAAGCTTCGGTTTCATAAGAAAAACTTCTCTTTCGTGTGTTTTTAGAATTCAAGTTTGCCTTTCAATTGGGATTGGCATGGATTCACGCAATAATCTCCTTTCTTTTCATGATTGGGCACCATAATCACATTCTCCTCGTTCGGATAAATGATTTTGATGCTTTGGTTTCATATGAAAAACTTGTTTTTCTACTATTTTTAGAATTCAAGTTCACCTTTCAATTGGGATAGACATGGATTCGCGTAATAATCTCATTTTTTTCATAATTGGGCACCATAAACACATTCTCCTTATTGTGGTAAACGATTTTGATGGTTTGGTTTCATAAGAATAACTTCTTTTTTAGTATTTTTAGATTTGAAGTTCATCATTCAACTGGGATAAACATGGGTTGACATCATAATCTCCCTTCTTTTCATCATTGGGCCCCATAAACACATTTTTCTTGTCGGGATAAATGATATTGATACCTTGGTTTCACCAGAAAAACTTGTTTTTCTGCCATTTTTAAAGTTCGTGCTCATCTTTCAATTAGGATAAACATGGATTCACATAATAATCTCATTTCTTTTCATGATTGGGCACCATAATCACATTCTCCTCATTGGGATAAATGACTTTGTTGCTTTGGTTTCATAAGAAAAACTTTTTTTTCTGCCATTTTTAGAATTCAAGTTCATCTTTCAATTGGGATAAACGTGGATTCACCTAATAATCTCATTTCTTTTCATAATTGGGCACTATAAACACATTCTTCTTATTGTGATTAACGATTTTGATGCTTTGCTTTCGTTAGAAAAACTTCTCTTTCTACCATTTTTAGATTCGAAGTTCATCTTTCAACAAGAATAAACATGGATTGACATAATAATCTCCTTTCTTTTCATCATTCGGCACCATAAACACATCCTTTTCGTTGGGATAAATGATATTGATGCCTTGGTTCCATAAGAAAAACTTGTTTTTCTACCATTTTTAGAGTTCATGTTCATCTTTCAATTGGGATAAACATGGATTCACATAATAATCTCATTTCTTTTCATGATTAGGCATAATAAACATATTCTCCTCGTTGTGAAAAATTATATTGATGCATTCGTTTCACAAGAAAAATTGGTTTTTCTATAATTTTTAGAGTTAAAGTTCGTCTTTCAATTGGGATAAACATGGATTCACATAATAATCTCCTTTCATTTCTTGATTGGGCACTATAAACACTTCTCCTTGTTGTGACAAACAATTTTGACTTTGGTTTCACAAAAAAAACTTCACTTTCTATGATTTTTAGAATCAAAGTTCATTTTTCAGTTGGGATAAACATGGATTTGTATAATAATCTCCTTTCTTTTCATGATTGGGCACCACAAACACATCTTTTCATTGGGATAAATGATTTCGATGCTTTGGTTTCATAAGAAAAACTTCTTTTTCTACCATTTTAGAATTCAAGTTCATCTTTCAATTAGAATAAACGCGGATTTACGTAATAATCTCTTTTTTTTTCGTGATTGGGCACCATAATCACATTCTCTTCGTTGGGATAAATGATATTGATGCGTTGCTTTCATAGGAAAAACTTTTTTTCTATAATTTTTAGAATTGAAGTTCATCTTTTAATTAGGATAAATGAGGATTCAAATAATAATCTCCTTTCTTTTCATAATTGGCCACTATAAAGACATTCTTCTTGCAGTGATAAATGATTTCGATGCTTTGGTTTCACAAGAAAAACTTCTTTTTCTACAATTTTTAGAATTGACGTTCATCTTTCAATTGGGATAAATATGGATTCACATAATAATCTTCTTTCTTTTTACGATTGGACACCATAATCACATTCTCCTTATTGGGGTAAATGATTTTAATGCTTTGGCTTCATAAGAAAAACTTGTTTTTTTTACCATATTTAGAATTCAAGTTCATCTTTCAATTAGGATACACATGGATTTACATAATAATCTCATTTCTTTTCATAATTAGGCACCATAATCACGTTCTCCTCGTTGGGATAAATGATTTTGATGCTTTGGTTTCATAAGAAAGACTTATTTTTCTACCATTTCTAGAATTCAAGTTCATCTTTCAATTGGGATAAACATGGATTCACATAATAATATCCTTTCTTTTCTTGGTTGGGCACTATAAACACATTCTCCTTGTTGTGATAATCGATTTTGATGCTTCGGTTTCATAAGAAAAACTTCTCTTTTTGCCATTTTTAGAATCAAAGTTTTAAGTTAAACATAGATTCATATAATAATCTCTTTTTTTTTCATAATTGGGCACCACAAACACATTCTCCTTATTGGGATAAATGATTTCAAAGTTTTGGTTTCATGAGAAAAACTTTTTTTTCGTCCGTTTTTAGAATTCAAGTTCGCCTTTCAATTGGGATAGACATGGATTCACGTAATAATCTCCTTTAATTTCATGATTGGGCACCATAATCACATTCTCCTCGTTGGGATAAATGATTTTGATGCTTTCATTTCATATGAAAAACTTGCTTCTAGTACTTTTAGAATTGAAGTTCGCCTTTCAATTAGGATAGACGTGGATTCATGCAATAATTTCCTTGCTTTTTATAATTGGGCACCATAAACACATTCTCCTTATTGTGGTAAATGATTTTGATGGTTTGGTTTCATAAGAATAACTTCTCTTTCTAGCATTTTTAGATTCGAAGTTCATCATGCAACTGGGATAAACATGAGTTGACGTCATAATCTCCTTTCTTTTCAT
>JBBYHO010447089.1:6401-16984 GCA_038382025.1 Adansonia gregorii
CCCTAAAGAAGGCTTGAAAAGTAGGCCGAAAGGATCAAATTAAGGGGATTAAGTTTTCACTAGAAACTCTAAGGGTGATGGTGCAATCTTGTTAAAGAGGAAAATTGTTTTGTTTTGCTTTTTTGATTATAGAATCAAAATCTTCTTGTGTCAAGGGAAGATTTATTAAAATCTAAGCTGCTAGCATGCCTCTTGGCATCAAAGTCTCTTCCTTGTTAAAGGTTTTTTGAGTCACCTATGTGGATAATCATTACAAGCTGGATGCCTGGATAATTTTGTTTTACAACAATTGGGCTTGACGTTTTTGATAATTGGATCATGGCATTACTAAAATACTTTTCAAGATTAGGGAATGTTTGAATCTTGAATAGTTCTTTAGGTTTCTTGATCTAAAAGATTAATCAAGATCTTGCGAGATAATCTTATTTAGGGAGTCTTAGATTAGTTTCATGGACTTATTCCATTGCCATGTTTATATCTTATTTACAAAGTTTTATAATCTGATTACTTTCTGCCTTGAGACTTCTACAAATGGTATCATAAGCCTTATTGCATTGATTTGATTAGTCTTGTGTTTCACTTGTTACTATTAAAGATTTTGTTGTTTTAATGCTATCTTAATTTGTTCCTAAATTTAAAAATTAAAAAAAAATTGTTTCTTTTTGTTTTTTAAATTTTCAATAAACTAATTCATGTTAATTATTCAAACTTAATTAGTTAAAATATGATTTTATTAATTAAATTGATATTGGAGTCATTGATTAATAGTTTGGCGTTGACTAATGCTAGGTTGGCTTCGTTTTGGTGTTTTGATGCGGCTGATTTCTTGGGCAACCATTGCTGTGACTTTTTCCTTATAATCAATGTTGCCTTAGCCAAGGACTTTGAGTTAACACTAGCTAGGTACATGTTAGGTATGTCTCTTCAAATCATTTGGGGTGATGAATCCTCCTTGGACTATTTATTAACCTACCATATGATTTATGCCATACCCGAAACCACCATGCCATAAGTAGTTATAACCTATTTGAAAATTTTCTAACTAACTACAACACCGTTATAGGTAAATACAAAATCACTTTTCGATTTACTATCATCCTAATTGGATTAGAAGTTTGCATCATATAACATCTTAGATGGAATTTACCCCTCAACACACTAGAAATATATCCTTAGTCCTTCGTAAGTATTTAAAGATATTTTTCATAGTGATCCAGTGACTTTCACTAGGATCACTTTCGTATCTGCTTGTGATACTCACAATACATCTAGTCTTGTACATAGCATAGCATACATAATAGATCCAATAGTTGAGGCATATGGGATCTTATTCATTCATGTTTTTTTTTTCTAATGTTTTAAGACATATATGTTTTGAATAATGCATGCCATGTACCATAGGTAGGCTTCCTCTCTTATAGTTTCCATGCTAAACCCTTTTAACACGTTAGCTATGTAAGTGGATTGGTATAAGCCAAGTAGCCTTTTTGATATATCTCTATAGATCTTAATTCCTAGAATGTATGCTACTTCTCCTAAATCCTTCATGGAGAATTGTTTGGACAACTAAACCTTAGTGGCTTGCAGCATTGGTACGTTGTTTCTTTTGAATAATAAGATATCAACATATAGCATCAAGAAAGCAATAACTTACTTTTTAACTTTCTATAGATAAATTGATTATCAGGATACTTTATGAAGCCAAATTCTTTAATTACCTTGTTAAATCTCATATTCCAACTTCGTAAGGCTTGCTTTAGCCCATATTTGGACTTTTTCAATCTACATACCCAATTTGGAGTTGACTTGTATATAAAACCACTAGGTTGTGTCATGGACACTTCGTCTTGCAAATTCTCGTTGTGGAATGCAATTTTTACATCCATCTGTCATATCTCATAATCGTGATATATAGTTGTAGCAAGCATGAGCTGAATGGATTTTAAGGTTTTCTCATAAATAATGCCTCCTATTTTATTATAATCTTTTGCCACCAATCTTGCCTTATACGTCTATACGTTGCCATTTATGTCAGTCTTTCTCTTAAAAACCCATTTGCACCCTATGGGTTTTATCCTTTTAGGTGGATTAACCAAAGTACAGGCTTGGTTAACTTCCGTGGCATCCATTTCAAATCTCATGGCCTCAAGCTTTCTATCAAAATCAATGTCAAACATTGCTTCATCTTAATTGGTAGGTTTAGTATCACAGGGTAAGTCATATTGAGCCATAAGAAATATATCTCTCTTAGTAGCTTGCCTGATCCTACTAGATCGATGAATTTGTTATGTCTCTTAAGCTTCAAGTTGAGCATCTAATGCTTTAATCATTGGGCTTGGTTCTATTAAAATGTTAATTTGTGGTACTTGAACTTTTTCAAGATCAATTTTACTCCCGCTGAACTTTTTTAAGAGAAATTCTTTCGCTAAGAAGACTCATGTTTCAAAATAAACACCTTTTGTTTAGTTTGATGGTAAAATAGTATCCATTTGACTTTTTTAGATACCCTACAAATTTGTATTTAACTGATTCAACTAGAACCTTGTCAATTATTTTTCACTTCACATAAGTTGGATAGACCTAAATTTTGAGATAAGACAACAATGGACTTTTGCCATACCCATACCTCATCTTTTATGGCATCTTGTCCACAGATTTGGATGGAACCTTATTTAGAAGATATGTGGCAGTCTTTAAGGCATATCCATAAAACGATATCGAAAGGTATGCCTTAGACATCATGGAATGAACCATGTCTAACAAGGTTCAGTTTCTCCTTTCACCGTTATGGTGTCAAGTTCAAGGTGGAGTACATTATGACAAAATCCCATTTTCCATTAGATGACCCAAGAATTCCTAACTTAAATGTTCTTATCCTTAATTAGATCTAAGAGCTAGAATACTCTTGTCAATTTGTTTCTTTACTTTAGGCTTAAAGTTTTTAAACTTTTCAAAAGCTTAAGACTTATACTTTATTAAGTACAATACCCATACCTAAAGAGATCATCGGTAAAGGAAATATAGTAAGAATACCCATGTCTAGCCATTATATTCACTAGTCCATATACATCTGAATAAACAAGGTGAAATAAATCACTAGCCTTTTTACTTTTACCAGTGAAAGGAATCTTGGTCATTTTACCAAGGAGACAACATTCATATGCCCCATATGATTCATAATCAAATGGGTCAACATAGCCTTTTTTATGTAACTTGGCTACTTGAATCTTATTGTCATGCCTAAGCCTATAATTTCAAATATAGGCTTTTGATAGATCTTTCCTTTTAGCTTTCTTCACATTGAAATTAAGCAAAGATATTTCAGGATCCATAACAAGTAGCCCATTCTTCAATGAGGCTGATGCATAGATCATGTCATTTAGAATGATAGTGCAACTTTTGCTTTCATTTTAAATTCAAAATTATCATATCAGTGCGGTATGAAACTAAAATGATATGTCTTGACAATCTTGGAACATATAGACATTCTTTAGTTCTAAGATAATGCCTGTAGGCAATGATAAGCTATAAATTCTAATGGCAATAATAGCAACCTTTCCCTATTGCCCATTCTTAGACCTAAATCATTAGAGGCTAACTCTTTTTTTTTTTTGTTTTTTCAACAAACTTCTATAATTACATAAGTGTGATCCATAACCCAAATCAATCATCTAGGTGGTTGAATCAACATTGGTGTAATTTTAGTCCATCATGTGAATGTCAGCTATTTTCCTTCTATTGAGAGCACTTCTTAATTTTACATACCAATCCAAACATTTTAGGCTTATGGCATTAAGTATAGCTCGTAATATAGTGAATATAAATCTCATTATCAGCAACCTAGTATAAAATGAGTATTAATTAGTTATTCATGTTTCAAACCAATAATGACAAAGTATTAAATCTTTATTGGTCTTCCCATTATTTTTTTTCAAAATAATAGCCTTCACTATTATTCAAAAAATTTTAAGGAATTTCTAGTGGGTAAAGACCCCTTTTAACATGTTACAACCTTAGAGATAGCCCAACAAATTGCAATAGGCTTAATTAGGTAGGCAACATAGCTTGCCGTTTGCATTTCCATGCAACTCCCAGATTAGTTAGGTGACAACTTTTTGCCTAAAAGCATCATCTTCATTTTGCCTAACTATTGCCTCTAACAACAGGAGGTCAAGTTTGTAATCATCCGAACAACACAGCATTGGTTGAGTAAAACCCATTAATTGTAACTCAAGTAGTTCTGACGAAAGAGACCTTGGGATAGCCCAACAAATCCCCACGATCAGAACTCAAGTATCTTGTTATAATATGATAGAATACATCTTTATCATGCAAAGCATATGACTCAATATTATGCGAGGGATTTTTTATTTTATCTTTTTATTAAGTTCTCATCATATTTTCATGCATAGCATTTATAATATCCCATAAAATAAATCTACTATCATGCATACTACTTGGATGATTATGGACTACTATCTAGTGCAATTTCCTTGAGCCATTAGAGGAAATTACTTGGTCAATTCCTAGGTGGTTACATACAAAATCTTCAAAGGCTTATTACGATCTTTTGAGCTCCATTATGCCATTGATTGGATCTCCATCATCGAATTACAAAATCATTCCTAAGTAACCCTAATTTTATACTCTTATGTAATCTAATTACATTTGTAATAAAAAAAACTCGAGTTACATTCGAGGGGATATAAGTGAGAAAAGAATTTTACAATCTCAAAGAAAAATAAATATAAAGCAAGGTTCGTAGACCCTATTTAAAAAAATTAAATATCCATAGAAATTAACCATATATCCTCAATCATATTAGGCCTAGTCCATAATTATCCCATACATTCATAATAATTAAGAACATAAATATAAACAAGTGTTTTAAATTCAATATACCAATTTTTTATACTAAAATTGATACATATTTAATTTAACTAAGAAAACAAGTTTCTTACATGATTAACATTTATTCTAATCATATTAGAATAAATCCTATTCAAAATAAATTTAATCATTTAAATTAAATATGTTTTTCAATTAATCAAATTAATTGTATTTCAATTCCATGTTTATTATATTATCCAATTTATATCTTAAATAATTTAAGAAAACATAATACAACTGTATAATTAGGTGTTTATTGATATATACGAGTTTTAATTGGATTCAACCTCTTAGGAAGTTGTATTATGCCAACCATCACATGCTACCTTTTAGCATTATTTATTTATTTTTTAATTTAATCTGATCTTATCATAATCTAAATCTCAAGAAAATTAAAATTTGAAGAGTCCTATTCCAAGTAGGATTGTGTTGGCGTAAAGTTAGAGGAATCCTAGCCCAACTAGGACTTTATCCCATGCATGGCTATCTTAGCCATCCTACTCCAAGTTAAACACTATTTTTTTTCTCCCATTAAAACTCTAAAAATAAAGCACATTTATAGCAACTTCTTGTTGCCATGCATGTCGTACTAAGATCCAAGAAAGAAGACAAGATGCTGCAAGCTTCAAGCACACCTAATGCACCCATTTTATCCTGGAATTGAATCAATTTTTTTAATCTGATTTTAGCCTGATTTTCCTAGCAAGTACTGTGAACTTTTCATGGCACTTTCAAGGTAAAAAATAGATTATAGAGTTAACATATAAGGGCTACATATCAATATGGAATCTGCTGAGACTAGACACTAAACCATACTTTTGCTAATTCTGGGATATATGATAAAAGAATATTTATTATATTGAGATATTGAACACTGAAGGGCTTGTCAAAAGTGTATTGACACTCCCTACATGTTGGGTGACTATGATGCTTTACTAGTTGCCAATCTTGGTCTATAAATATAAAATATTCTTAATTAGGCTATTTTTACTTTTATTACCAGTATGATGGGAGCCTAATGGGTCACACAGATATGGGTGATTAGTAAAAATTAAATTGACTAGGTTTATATGTCTAATATAAATAACAGCTACCTAGACTTAATTTGAATAAGTTCATATAAGCTAGAGGCAAAATAATAAATTTCTTAGGATTTAAAATTTTAAACCCTAGGCTATATAAACCCATGTTTCCTTCCCATATAACCAAAAGAGAGCTTGAAAAATCACCCAAGAGGATCAAAATTAAGTGGATGTGTTCTCTTAAGAGACCTTAAAAGTTGTTAGTGCAATCTTGCTTGTTGAAAAGAAAAATTATTCTCTTTAGCTTATTTGATTATTGAATCAAGATTTTTTTATGCCAAAGGAAGATTTATTGAAATTTAAGTTGCTAGCATGTCTTTCAGCAACAAAGTCTCTTCCTTGTTGAAGGTTTTTTGGGTCACCTATGTAAATAATCGTTAAGGGTTAGACACTTGGATAATTTTGGTATACTATAACTGGGCTCAGTGTTCTCTAAAAGACTTATCAAGATTAAGATATGTTTGAATCTTGAATAGTTCTTTGAGTTTTCTAATCTAAAAGATTAATCAAGATCTTGTAAGATAATCATGTTTAGAAAGTCTTAGATTAGTTTCTTTAACTTATTTCCACTGCCATGTTTATATAAAATTTTAGTAATCTAATTACACGTTGCCTCCAGACTTCCTACAATTTCAAGTGCTGAAAAATTAGATTAGGTGTTGCTTAGAACTGATTCAGGGTTGCATTCAGGAAGGCAACAAATTGTCCCCTAATCACAAAGAAAAAATAGAAAGTGGCATTACCTTATCGTAAGCCTTAGTCTTAATGCCTAATTTCCACACTAATGTATAATGTTTATATATTGATTTTAGAGGTTGGAAATTCATTCAAGATGCTGCTAAAGTTCAAACAGAAGTAGCAAATTCAATGGCAACATATTGCCATACAAATTGCAACTATCATGGAACATTTACCATGAATGCTTATCAACAAGACTTAATTTTTAGCAACCAAGATCCATTCGAGAATCACATATGCTTGGATTAACTTACTGTCCTAAGATATAGCAAACCTATAGAACTTTTCCATAATGAGTTCTCGGTGCACTAGGTGTAAGAACATGTCCAAAACTAACTTATAACACCATACCACGTGATTTCATCAAGAAAATTCAAGAGAGTGTTTCTTTGTTTTAAATCGTATTTAAATAAATCAAAATTGAATTTGATAAGTTTATTATGATAAAGTTAGATCATAAAAATCAATTTTTATGGCAAAGAAATCATCAACAAATCTCCCTAGTGAAATCAGAAATCACATAGGTTATATGCCTTTGGCTTTTGTTAATTCAATGTGTATTTGATCAGAATCAATAAAAACAATTTTTATTGATACTTAAACCTTTTAATAATGATCAATACACATTCTAAGCATGCTGTCCAGAATTGAGAAAATTCATGAAAAATATTTTACTGGGTTCTATGGCCCAAAACTTTATAGATCTATACATATGACATTCAAATGTCATTTACCATAAATTAGCCGATACTTACTACATGTAATGCACAACCTATAGACTTCAATACCACTTGAAGGGAAACCTTTCCTGACAAAATCTGGCCTCATGGATATATTGGATTTTAAAAACAAAAGATAAAGAATAAAGCAATGGAAATAATAATCAGAGAAACGACTAGACTTTCCTGTAAATCTTTGAGGAGGGACTTACATGTAGTAAACATTAAAAAGTAAACATTAAAATTTTCTATCAAGATTCATTAATCTATATGTTAAATGATTACATTGAACTTTAGACGTCAAAATTTAAAATAAATCAACCCTAAGAATCTTGAAAGAAATCAAGCTAGGCTTATTGCAGGGTTTCTTGAAGACCACAGGCAAACCATGTGTCTTACCTCTAACGATTATCTACACAGGTGACTGTTGAAACCTTTTTGAGGCTTGGTGGTTCTCTGATGCTAGCTAGAAGGGCAGAAAACCCTTAACTAAATGAAAATCTTTCTTGTTTTAACAACTTAGAACCAAGACTACTCAAGATTGAAGGTGGCCTAAAACAAGAACAAGAATGAAGGAATAAGTGGCATCAAGAGAAAGACCTTAATTTATTTTGTAGCCCTTACAAATATGTTTCTCTCAAATTATGTCAAAATGAAAACTTTAATTTTTGTATACCAACAAGTCTTTATATAATTACTTAATCCTAGCCCTAGCTTGATTTATGATGGAAGAGTTTTAACCTAATAAAAACTCCTAAATCAAGTGAAACTCTTTCCTTGTCTTAGTTGCTTTATTTTAACCAACCCTAGTTTCACAAATTTTATGGTTGGCCCTTACTTCTTATCCCTTGACCAAAGTATCCAACAAAATTAGGCTAAAGAAATTGACCTAATAAGCTTAAGCTACAAGCATGGGTTTCGCATAATGTAAGATTTTGGGCTAGTCTTGTGTTTCCATGAATTTAATCCACGTAATTGAATTCTTTATTTATCTAAATAAATAAACATTATTTATTTGATAAATATAATTATCAAATAATTATAATAAATAAATAAATCAATCAAAAACTCAAATTAACTAGTATACATACATCTTTATGGATTTTATCTCTATTTTAAATCAGTTAAAACTATTTTTAACTTGATTATAATATTATTTCTCATTAATTATCACATAATTAATATTAAAACAATATTCCAAGGGATTTAGTTCAAGATATGTGGTAGAAAATTTTGATTCACAATTAAAATCCTATTCTATTAGAAATCCCATTGCAATTAGGATAAAGTATTTCCCTCTTAATATAACATGTACTAATTAGACATTATCTTAACAAGACAATTTTATTTTTAATGTCTTAATTAGACAACACAAAATCTAGATTTTACAAATCTAATTTTGTCTTAACTTTATTTAACTATTCAATTAAATCCTTCATTCAAATCATCTTTTATTTAATCAAGCCATATTCAATTAAAACCTGGATTTAATCCAATAGATCTATTTAATTATGTGTGACCCATTAGGTTCTCGACATGTTGGCAATGAACATATATAATCTTATTAATAATATTCATAAATCAAGAACAGGATCTAGCAAACCATCATGACCACCCTAATATTGAAAAAGTCAGTGTGACCTTAAAGAAACCTTTAAGAAATGAGCCCCCTAGTGTAATATACTCCTTTCACCATATATCCTAGATAAAAGATAAGCATGGTGCAGTGTCTACCTAAAATTCTATCTATATTAGTTCTTACAACTCATGGTTAACAATCATAGATCTATAAAGAACTATTCCTTACAAGCCATGCTTTGGCCAAAGACTTTAATCCAATTAACCATAGTAAAAAAACACTCAAGATATGTCTCCAATGTCACTCGAAGTAGTGAATTCTCTCTGAATCACTCATTCATCCACCATATGATTTATGCTATACCCAAAACCATCTTACCATAAGCTGCCATGTATTGTTGACTTGCTTGTGATGGGACTAAAGCATAACACTCTTCATATGAGATGACTTTGTATCAAAAGTCAAAGGACTACTATACATAACTCGCACATAAGAACATGTTTCATAGACACTTGAGTGACTTATACCAAATGGAATTCTTATTTTGGTCATGTTTAGTTAACTTTTTTCCACAAAACGAGCACCTACATATTATCCCTAAGTATCTTGTATATTTAACCTTTATGAAATAAAAGGGTTGATGCATCCAATGCATGGATGCTTAGTACGTACTAGTCTTTGTGCATTATTAATGCCCTATTTTGACAACACGATGACTAGGAATATTTTTAGAAACATGGCTTTGATGTATAAGGATCTTATCATTATAATGGTTTACTAACTTGCAAGGCCATTGTGTTTTAAGGGCTCCATCTAATTAGTATTTGCATAAACATCAATCACGCCACTAACATGAAAGAAAACCTAAGTTACTTTAAGCTTTGTAACATGTATGATGTTACTTGACCATGTATCCCATGTCCTAATCTGATTGGTTCAGGGTCATATACCAATATCTCCTAAGCTATGCTAGCTTTTAAAGCTTTGTTAATGGTATGGTTTGTATGGAAATGCTATGACGAAAATTATTTTAATAATGAAGAACCTAATTTCAAGCTGGCAATATATAGAGCCTTTAAGAACTAGAATGAATTTAAGGTAGCCTACAAAGTGAAAAAAATGGGCTAAGTCAGGTAATGGCTTTTTAACCTCTGTTTCTTAGGTTCTTTCTTAAAAAGGTGCAGTAAAAATTGTGTATAGAGTTTATGAAAAACAATATAGGGAAACTTCAATGGGGTGATTGTGAAAAAGCTCGATGCTGATCTAATTAATGGTATAGGTAAGAAGGTGAAAGCTATTTGTTCATATATGATAGAAGCTATGGTGATTAGGGGGGAAATTGGCTAATGACAAGAGATTTGATATGGTAGGTAGTGAAATAGACGCTAAAGGCATAAACAAGAGCTATGTTATGATGAAGGATCGAGCTCAGGTGTAACGGAACCTTTGATCATAGATGTTCAAGTTTGGTATAGGTTCAAGAATAGCTATTAGGGTAGCAAATTGGGTTATAATTATATGTTGCAAGGGGATATGCTCGTTAAATTAGGTTATTTAACCTTCTTCTTCTTTGGT
>JBBYHO010447199.1:5732-25187 GCA_038382025.1 Adansonia gregorii
ATATATATATATATCAGTAAATATGCTTAATTACAGACGTAAAATCCAACAATGAAAATGGGTTGTCGGCATTTTTTAACTTTCTTCTCTTTGATGCTTGTACATGGCATGAAAAAGAAGCACGTAAAACTTGTAACGATCGAGAATTTGACATTGGAAAGCTTCCATTAACATGAGACATTGTCACAAAAAAAAGGAAAATTAAGACAGTAGCTTTACATTATTATTATCAATGAACCCATCAAATGATTTGTAACCGAAAGTTGAGAGGTCCCCTCCCCCTAAGAGCCCCTGCAAACCCAAATTTAGGGATAAAAGATAGCATTTGAGCCGTCCAATAATGGAAAACAAGTTTCCAACCTTTGGTTTATTCTTGAACTTTTTATTTTTCTCAATGAACTATGCCAAACACGTGAAAATATAATCTTTTAATTATAAAAAAAAAATCAAACGTATATTAATATATGATATTCACTCAAATTCAGATATTATAGCTAACAATGATCGGACAACATGATTGGCTTATCAAAAACAGATAAAGTAGAGAAAGAACAAAAACAAAAGGCAATATCAGAGGGGCCCCTTTTATATAAGTTGATGTAAGTTTTCAGTTAGAAACGTCGAAAAAAAAATTGCAGTTTGAGGCTTAAATGTGAAGAGCGTAGTGCTTGTCCTCGACATTGTTTGAAACGAGTGGTTTAAACTGATCACTGCCAAAAAAAGCACTAAAATTTATGGTCGACATCAGTCTTTCACCCGTGCATCCTTTTGCTTAAAAAAAAATTACACAAATCCAAACTCAATCCTGCTGCATTAAAGAAGACTAGTTCCAACTGACCCAAAATCGTGATCAATAATGAATTAACTTCGTTAAATTTTCATTAAAATTTTTATGTGTATAATTTATGTACGAAAATTATAAATACCTTATCTGTTGTCCTTTTTATTTTAATCGCTTTTTAATGAGAGAAAAATTATAAATATTAAAATTCAAATCTTAAATTTATTAAATACTATATTGTAAAAATGACCACATGAATCGAGTTAAGCTTTGAATTCCTTTTAAAATCATTCTTAATCGAATTATCTTTAACCAAGAGAAAAGTTACAAATGTTCGAATTCGAATACTAAGTTCATTGAATAATATCTCATATAAATCAATCTAGCTAAACTTTAAATTTTCATTAAAATTCTTTGTTTATATAATTTGTATAAAATTACAAATATTCGACCTAATCTCATTGTCAACCGACTCTTGTTTTTAGTTCTTGCCAATATTTGCAACTTTTACTCTAAATTGGATACGTGTACTTCCCTAGTCCAATACTTTAAGGCCCAACATGTTCCCAATGCAATCACGTGTGATCCAATCCATATCAAATCAGCTGATCCGTGGGGTGTGGGGCCCAGTCACAAAACAATGATTGGGCCTCTTTTCTCCATCACATGATAGATTGCGCCAAATGATAAGCCCATCAATATCAGCCACAAGATCGTGGGCAGCGGGGGCGCCTGGCTATTTGCATGATCAAGTTTTTCTTATCTAAAAACACAATCATTTGAGATTTTTGGGTCAGCATGTTTCATTGGTAAATGAGGCCCATAACCTGAGCTTTTGCTCATTAGACGGTGCAAAATGTTTGCCTTTACGGATCCGTACCATATCAATAATGAACTTGTCTATGGTCGGGCCATAACACGGCCTAAACTTTTTTATTTTAAATTCGGTTGAATTAAAAATTTATTTTATTATTAAAATAATATTTATATATTAATTTTAATATTTTATAATTTAATTTAAATAAAAAATATTTTTATTTTAAATGGGAATCTAGGTTAACACAATAATAATAACTATTTGGCGTTGTTCATGTGGGTCATTCTTTTGATATATACTGATTTTTCTTTAATATTGTAGACCAAAATGGCAACAAAGAAGAAAATAATTGAAGAGTAATAATTTTTTTTTTCCTTTTGCAATCAAAGATAATATTGAACACAAAATTATCTCACTCATTGTTATAGTCGAAAAAAAAGCTTTTAGATTCTGCACTCAAGATTAGTATGACGAAGACACGAGAGAATAAATAAGATATCTATCCTGACAAGTTATTCAAGTTCAACCCAAGAGAAAAATGAATTTGGCTTGGTCATTGATAAGTCAAATTCAAGTTCAAGTAACTTAAGCTATTGAGCGATCTTAATTTGAGTATCATAATGCTTAACTCTAGTACCTTATGAGCTTAATTGAGATTTTTTCTAATATTCATTTATTTTAATTAGTATTGAAAAACAAACTCGAACTTGATCCTGGTATAAATAATTGAGTTTGGAATCAAGTATAGAAATTGAACTTATTTTTTTACTAGATAAATGACCTAAATTAAGCAAACTTGAGTATTTCAATTTTTCTCTTGAATCAAACTCGAGTCGAGCTAAGTTTGATTACACCCTTAATAATACATACCCCCTATGGTATATTTAAAAGAAAAAAAAAACTATTCTTTGACTAATAAGACATATGATAATTTTTTAATTCCACGTGTAGTTCATACTAGTAAAAAATGAAATCTACCAATGTAAAAAACGAAATTTATTCGAGATAAAAAAGATTTTCTACATTTAAAACCTCAAGATAAGATATGATAATTACAAAAAATTAAAAATGATCAGTTTAAGATAAACCTAAAAATGTATGTTAGTAACACTATTCCATGTTTTTCCTTGTAAAGAATAATCAATAAAAATAATATTTGATTTAATCATATAATCTCTAGTGTGAAATCAATAGATTAAAAGCTCAAACCTTATCTCATAAACAAAACTTTGAAAGAAAAAAAATTGATTTTAACTGAATTTATCTTATTTTTTTCCTATTCAAAATTTTACAAAATCAATATAGTATATCCGATCAAACAATTTATTAGTTCTCAAATAATCAATCTAATCGACTTATCTGATTCGACTTTTTAATTCTTATTTTTTAAATATTTTTTGTACTTTTTTCAACAAATTAAATTATCTTGCGATAATGTATGTACTTATTATTCCCTTTTTGCATGATTTGACTTGTAAACTAAATATGGGCATACCATACATTGTGGAAATGCTAAAGCTAAGTAGAATCATGTTGAAAGATGGAAAATGCATTATGCCTTCATTACTAAGCACTAACCCCTACTTGCTTTCTCTCGACATTGAGACACCATACTATCACCCATTTCTCATTTCTCATTTCAAGCTAAAAATGGCCACAATCTTCGAAGTTTGTGCCAATAATAACCCAAGATAGTGTTCCTTCTAAAGTTTTCAAAGTACTTGAAAATTTTATGTCTTCTATGTAGCAATAATTTGAGATTTTTTCATGAATAGTCATTTTTAGTTAATTTATCTTTAGTTAAGATTATGTTTGGGTCTAACCAAATATTATAATTGAAATTTGTGTTATTAGTTTTAGGTTGGATTTTATGAGTTTTAAATTTTAATTACATAAATTTTAAGTTTAAAATATTTTAAGTATAGATTATTTTAATTTAAATTTTTTTAAATTTAAATTATTTTAATTAAGATTTTTTTTATTCGAATCTATAACTTCATGATTAATTCATGTTTAGATTTTTTTCGAGCAAGTTTTAAACTTGTTTAATGTTTAAAGCAAAGCATGGTACATATTACTATATTCGAAGTAACAATCAATAATCCAACATATGTACTTACAATTTAAACATATTCAATATAAACAAGTAAATGAAGAGTAGATAATATACTCAAATTTCAATTTAAAATAAAAAAATCAAATTCAAATTGTAATTTTTTATTAATAAAATCATAATTGATATATAATATAAAATTTGATTAAGGAGTATTTACCTTTGGGCATATTTTAATCACTCAAAAGATTCATTAAAAATATTTTTACATCAAATCAACTAATTTTATTAAATTAAAAAATAATATAATAATTAAGTTTTCATATTTTGAAAATGCAACGCACTCGTTAAACTTTCCTCTAAAACGTATTAATATTGCAAATTCCTTTCATTTCTTCTTTTAAATTTGTACTGTTGTTGTTATATAAAGAAGAAATCAACGTACCAATCATAAAATTTTGTTTTTTTGTTTTTGTAAATCAAATCATCCTTAGGACTTTTCCTATCACAAAAAAAAAAAAAAAATTTACATTGGTTGTTCATATGGGACCCATTGGTGACGTGTCAGGCGACTTTGAACAACTCTGGGCCTCATTTCCCTGACACGTGGCAAATTAAATGATTGAAGCTCTGCTTAATGACACGTGTCGAATACTGAATCAAACACGCCATCAACCACGCTCTCTCAGTAACTTGACAAAGAGGAAAGAGAGAAAAAGGCAGTGACCTTCGAGAAACTTCCATTTTAACTCCTGGCTAGAAATCGTTAAGAAATCTAGCGGATGAAACGTGGCCACGTGGATTTTGAACCCGCCTGGGCATCCTACGTGGCACCTCCATTTTCCTCGAAAAGGATACGCCCCGGCTTTTTATTCGCCCCAAAAATTAGGGCTCCCCTCAACGAAAACTCCCGAAAAAAATAAATAAAAAATAAGATCCAAAAAACATTTTTTTTTCTCTCTCTCTTCCTTTCTCTGTGGGAGATGAACGGAGAAGGAAAAGAAAGCGAGGAGGTGAAAATGGAGGTAGTTAACAGAGAGCGCGTGGTTTTCATGTGGGGATATTTGCCTGGAGCATTACCGCAACGGATGCCGCTTTTATCGCCGCTTGTTGTGCGGATTCCGGCGTCCATTGGTTGTTCTTGGACCGACGTATGCGGTGGGGGTTGCGGATTCGCCATGGCCATTTCTGGTTGCTTTTTTTCTTCAATCTCTCTGCTTCTCTTCTCTCTCTTTTTTAATTTTAATTTCCCCTGATTTTAAATTTCATTTTTTTCCTATATGAAACATTTTCTTTTTATTCTTCTTAAAAATATTTTTAATTTTTATGATTTTTAATTGCGGCTGTGTTGATGGTGATTTGAGTTAGTATATTTTTATCTGTTTGGTTGGCGAGAAAATGTAGGATAAGGAGAGGTAGAGAAATTTTGAATTTTTTCGTTGTTTGGTTTGGTTTTGCCACAAAGTCAAGTCAGTTGAGTTAAATTCACGATGTTGAGTTCATTTGAGTTTTTTTTTTGGCCCCTATTCTACTGAGTTTTAACTATTCTATCTCTGTCTCTGATCTTTATCTTTAAAAAAAGGACAGCTTTCAAGTTGTTAATGGATAAATTTGAGTAGCGAATCGAATTTCTTTTTTATTCTTTTTCTTGATAAAAGAGGGTTTTTAGCAGTGTTTTGGTATTTACGTTAAATATTTTTTTGCATTGCTTTGGTTTATATTGTGTTTTTGTTTAAATTTTAGATTCAGGCAAGCTTATCACTTGGGGTTCAACGGATGATTTAGGTCAAAGCTACGTTACATCCGGGAAGCATGGGGTAATTTAATTCTCTATGTTTTCCCTATGTTTTTTTTTTCTTTTTCTTTTTTGTTGGGGTTGTATATGTTTAGCAAATTGAAATTTATGTTCGTTTTTTTTTCTTGTTATTTGCTTGTTTCAGGAAATTCCAGAGCCATTTCCGCTTCCAACTGAAGCTTCTGTAGTAAAAGCAGCAGCTGGTTGGGCACACTGTGTTGCAGTTACAGGTAATACTGAGACTTCCTTACTTTGTTACTCTTCACTTATTTTACTAATCTTCTGTTTTGTTTGTTTCATTTTCGTTACTTGGTATTTGATTTGGGAAACAAAAGGCAAAAGGAGTGCATTTGGATACCAAAGTGAACTTTTGTTACCAGTAAAAAGCATAATTTTGTATATTTGTTTATCAAATATTACTTGCTTTTTAGAACTTTAACTAGTAGAACCAGCAACTAATTGGAGCGTTAGTGAATGAGTTAGCTGATAAGTCAATTCGCTTTGTTATGAACAGAAAATGGAGAAGTTTATACGTGGGGGTGGAAAGAGTGTATTCCCTCAGGGAAGGTATTTGGTGATCCACCCATGGGGACAAGCTTAGAGAAGGATGTATTTGAACAACAGAACTCATTTTTTACGGAGCAAGGTAAATATCTTTAGGGTTAAGAAAAACAGACTGATATCTGTACTTGTTGGTATACTCATTTTGCGAAGGGTGAAATTCTTGAAGTGAGCCCTCGCCCTCAAGGCTCAAGATCAAGTGGTGGAACATTTTCTGCTGCCGATGGTAAAGTAGGCGGTGAGGAAAGTACAAAAAGAAGAAGAATATCATCAGCAAAACAATCAGCTGAAAGCTCATCGTCTGGTGAAGAAACTCTCTCAGCATTGCCATGTCTAGTAACTTTGAATTCGGGAGTGAGGATTGTGACTGTAGCTGCTGGTGGGCGCCATACTCTGGCATTGTCAGGTACTTTGTCTAACTCATGGACTAATAAGTGAAATGTGCCAAGCTTCTCTATCTTCTTCGGTAATGCGTATAGATTGATTATATGACATTTCAAGCTGTAAATGGTTCCTTTTCGTGAAGCAAGATACCAGATATATTCTGATTTTCCCTAAGTTTCAGATATTGGGCAGGTCTGGGGTTGGGGCTATGGAGGTGAGGGACAGCTTGGTTTGGGTTCCAGGATACGTATGGTATCCTCGCCTCATCCTATACCTTGCATTGAGCCCCCATCTTTTGGGACAGATAGAGCTACGGCACTTTCTCGGGATACCTTGTGTTTAGAAGGGCAGAGTTTTAGAGTTCCTGGAACTTATGTGAAGGGTATTGCCTGTGGGGGGCGACACAGTGCAGTAATCACAGGTATGCCTTTGATCATTCCCTTGTTGAACTCGTTAAATGACGATGAAAAATTTTAAATAATTAGAAAAAGCTATCAAAATGGTTACACTTGCTGAAGATGAAGTTGTTCTGAATTTTGATACCGTCTAGAAGTTCAAGAGAGGTAAGTCAGATAACTGAACAAAGTTTCATTAAATTAAGAAAGGTGTGAACACTAAAATTAATAATAAGATGCTTGTTGTAAACCGAAAATCTCTATTTTTGGTAAAAAATAGAGCTTGAGGTTTTATTGATTTGGGAGGGGAAACTCTTGAAATGGGCTGTAGAAGTAATGTGAAAAAATGTATTGGTTTAATAACAATTAACAAGAGTTAGGATATGAGAAAATTTGAACTTTCTTAATAAAATATCCTACCAATCTCTCTCCCAGTCCCAACATTCTTCATTTTTTCTTTCTTATAGAGAAACTTCAGTCCCAAAATATGGAGAAATGAAATAAGACATTTTTGAAGGCTAATTAATAACTTCGTAACTAAACCATCTCTTATAAAAATCCTTAGGATGCTCTGTGATTGATTTGATTCCACTGACCTTCAAGATACCCATGGAGTTGGGTGAAGTTGCAGTATTAATCGTCCTTAGGATGATAAGTGATTCGTTAGAATGTTGTGTGGCATGAGAAGTTTTGTTTATCCTCTGTCTGATTTGCTTGTATATCTTTCTATATTTTGTTAATCTCAAAATAGATTGATACCATTATCGCATTAAACAATTTTGTGCATGAACAGATGCTGGAGCACTACTTACTTTTGGTTGGGGACTTTATGGACAGGTATCATTTTCCCATTGAATACTCTGGTGAATTGGTTTAGTTCATAAAGAATATATTCTTCTCAAGTTTCCTCAAGGGTTAGCCCACTCTTATTTTTTTAGTTTAGTAGGTCACTTGTCATATCACCAAAAACCATCCCCAACAGGAGAGAGAAAATAAACTGACAGATGAGCTAGCAATTCCAAAATGAAAGGAGATTAAGGTTTTAATTTTTATAAGCACTGCCGTTTCCCTCTTTGAGATTTTAATCATATAAAATTCAGGTCTCAATTGTACCAACCAATAACGTATGGAAACCATTCCCTTCTGTCTGTTCTCTCTCAGATTTACTTTCTCTAAATATTTATTAGCTTAACAATAATCATAAAGTTCTACTCTAATGCTACTGTTTTCATTCAGTCCTAGGCCTATAGAGTTGCCTCCTGAAATTACTGTAAGTTTTTATTGCTTAGCGCCTACCAGTGTGGTTATGTTGTATTATGAATAAAGGTAGTCCACTAGAAGCAAATGATTCTCCTTTTCTTCTGTTATTTAAATGCATGATCTTTAATTTACATTTAAATGCTTGAAGATGGTCCTCTGATTGTGGCCTTAAATCATTCTAAAATTTTGAAGTATATATGCTGGAAACATATTCCCGTTCTTCCACTGGCATGTCCAATATTTGAATCCTTATATCCATCCCTGAATATGATTGGAATTTCTGAAATTAACAATTCTTCAGGATCAACATGTAGGTAAAGTAGAAATTGGTGGAGAAAAAAGCTCAGTAAAGTTGAAGATGAGGAACAATCTAATAAGGGATAACCTTCTCAATTCCTTTTCCTATATTCATCTCTCCTCTGTTAGATATATGGTTGTTCTATTCTCTAATGTTGTGATATGGGGGTTAAAATGATTCGATTTCATTGTTTTTTCAAGTGTGGGCAAGGAAGTACAGATGATGAATTAAGCCCGACTTGTGTATCTTCCTTACTGGGAATCAGGATACAGTCAGTTGCAGCAGGACTGTGGCACACGGTTTGTGTATCAGCTGATGGTGATGTGTATGCATTTGGTGGGAATCAGTTCGGGCAGTTGGGAACTGGAGGTGATCAAGCTGAGGTATGCACTAAGTTCTTATTCCATGAATTCCATATTTTCCTTAAATGGAGCTGAATCAATCTGACTTTCAAGACATCGTCAATGAGTTACTTGCTGCAGATTTCCTCGATGTGTTAGTGCAAGGATTAGATTTCTATCTTGTTTCAAAGACAATGAAAATGGATAAGTAGGGTCCTATACACTGGTTAGAATCCATGGATATCAATTATTGCTGGTTCTGGGTCTTACACTCATTTTAAAAACTCTCTTCCGCCTGAGTTTTATGTGATATATATATATATATATATATGGATATATTTTCCGATTGCTAGAAAAGGTGTACAATTAACCACAGTGTTTGAATTTCAAACTCAGACTCTCCCTAGGCTTTTGGAAGCTCCAAGTTTGGAAAATACGCATGTAAAAGTTGTCTCATGTGGAGCTCGTCACAGTGCTGTAATCACAGGTATGCCAGCCAAGCCATGCATTTCTGAAAATCTTCCCTGTTTTATTTTGTGCTACTCTGTTGACTTTATGCATTTGTTGCTTGAAGAGGATGGAAAAGTATTCTGCTGGGGATGGAACAAGTATGGCCAGGTATTATGCTCGCAATGTTCAGTGATCAAACTAGTGGGCAGCTAGACTTTATAACATTGGAATATCTCGGATCCTGCCTTTCATATCTAATAATGGTTTTCTTTTATATCCTTAGCTTTTAAGCTATATTCCTTGAGTCGAGTGTTAGTGTTGGACACAAGTATTTGTCCTACACAGAGATGTTCAATCTTTCCAAGATTTCCTTGAATTTGAAGGGCTCTTGAAAAATCATATTCTCATAACCATGTCTAGATAGCGTCAAACATAAGTATTTTAAGAAAAATGAAAAGTCAGAGTAGTTTTTAAGTACTCCGATATATTCTTGTTAAAATAGGACAAATGGAAGTTTATTTTTGCATCATCTGTTCTGTTCCAATGTTATGGTGTCTGGGTGCTCCCAGTTAATTGTAAAACTAAAACTACGATCATAAGTTCTTGGTGTCTGAAACAGCTCGGCCTTGGTGACGTGATTGATCGTAATATTCCTTCTCAAGTTACTATTGAGGGTTGTGGCCCTAAAAACATCGCATGTGGCTGGTGGCATACCTTGCTTCTGGCAGAGTCACCCACCTGAGTACCTCGACCCAGGCCTCGGAACAGTTTTGTTAGGTTAGCAGTTCTTTTGAGTTGATGTATTATTTAAGTTTGATGTATATGTACATACACTGTAGCTCGTATGCATATACATGTATGCATGTTCTGATTCTTTCATGGCTGAGATTCACCATGATTAGGTCGACTTTTGCAACCAAGATGTATAATATAGTAGGTCCATTTTGTATATTTGTAGTTTTCATATATAATTCAAACTATAAAAAGGGATCAGATTCCTTGAAAAAGCTTAGATTTGAGTGTAATTGTATTTATGGATTGTCTCGGGCGATTCTGAGATTATTCAAGCTTTTGCTTTTGTGCTTGTCCGTTTTACTCGGATTTAAGGATGTCAAATACAGATATATTTAAATTTTTTTTATATTTTATATATTTAGATGATTATATTTTTGTATTTATGTTTGAATATATGTCGGACATAAATATTTTTTAAAAAAATAAAAAATCGTAACAACATTGGTGCTTGCTCTTCGCTGTTATCTTTAATTCTTTATGCGATGAACATGTGGCAGGGCAAATATCAAAATTATTTCATGTATCAAAGTTTCTCCAGGATGATCAGCATTTATTACCAGAAACTACCAAAGTTGAAGCAAATCAATAAACAGTTTGTTGGATGCTGGCTCGACTGGAATTGATGATTCAGCATTTTGTTCAGTTTCCCTGATTCCAAACGGGATTTTTAGGTAGGCGAGTAGAATAAATTAGAATGAAAAAGAAAAAAATGGCTGGTTCGTTTGCAATTGTAGTTTACTTTTTTGCTGGAATCTTTGATGTTTAGAATGTGGACCAGAGGTAGGAAATTTGATATGTTTTGTAAGGGTAGTTCGGTTAGGGAATTCAGGGTTGCCTTTGAAAATATAGAACTGATTTGTGGCTTTTTTATTAAAATAATATTAATTTTTTTTATTTATGATTTTAGACAATATTAAGATTATATATTGAAATAGATTAATTTTTTAAATTCATTGAGAAATCGATATTTTTATGAAATTTAATTGAGAAATCATCAAATCAAATGATGATTTCTTAACATGTAAGTAGGAAATCGTCAATTGATTGGACGATTTTTCAATTACAATCTCAAGTTATCTAATAAATGTCGATTTTTTAACATAATTTATTAGAAATCGACAAATAAAATGTCGATTTTTCAACACCATTGTAAAAACGTTGTATAATTGGTGGCAAAATTTGACTTTTATAGTTTAGAATTGCTAGATCAAATGGTAATTTCCCAACATAGGTAAAAAATTATTATTTCGTGAATTTTTTTACTGTGTTGAGAAATCATCAAATCATCTGAATATTTTGTATTTCGTGAAAGTTTAGGTTTTAAGGTTTAAGTTTTATTTATGTTTAAAAGAACGTGACTAATGTATGTAACTTAGATTTTTTTTTTGAAATAAAATAAGTTAATAAAACTAATACAAGGTAATCGGATTTTTTCTGATATGAAATAAATTGATGAGATTAATGCATGCAATTAGATTTCTTTTTATATAAAATAAGTTGATAAGAATAATGTATATGAATCACATTCTTTTTAATATGAAATAAATTGATGAGACTGATACATGATAAAAATCAGATTCCTTCTAATATCATCTTTAGTTGATGAGATTAATGCATTGATTGTAAATATCAGATTGTAAAAAATTAAACTAATGCATAAGACAAATTCAAACATTTTGAATTAGAAAAAATCTTGTTGACTATGTTGCATTATAAATATGAGTTAATTATTGTCATTTTTATTGTAATTTTCATTCTCAGTTGCTATTGTTGTTTTCTAATATTAGTGATAGTGCTTCGTTATTCTCCTTTTTATTTTTTCAGTTTTCAATTGTTAGCATTTTGTTTAGAGTTATTTTTATTTTATCAACATGAGTAATTGATTTGTTACACATATCTATTTTAATGGAAAAATTGTTAACAATTAAAAATATATTACCTTTCAAAGTGATTGTCCTAAAACAATTAGTATTAATGAAAACATTACAATAGAACAATTGAAAGTAAAAATTAGTACAAACATCAAAACTACAAGTAGAACCAGAGTATTAGATATCAAGTATAGGCTTGCCATTTCCATAGCAGAAGGATGCTTCTGATATAGGGTGTTCCCACTTAAAGATTATGATCATATCAGATGCATGTTTGATATTCATCAGTAATTTTTTAATATTGGTGTAGTTAAGTTATATGCCTACCTTGAGGATGTACATCATGATGCTGAAGCTTCATACATGCCTGCTGTAGATGTATATATGTCATGGTCGTTTGAGAATCCTGAATATCAAGCTCCTTCAGATGCATAAATGGTGATGAATAATTTATATGAATCTTTTCATTATTTATCTGTGTCACCAACAATTCCTAGCAATGAAGATGATAAGCAAAACAACTTTATGATGACAGACTCTCCAATTAGAGGTGTTGAAATGGAATATAGAGGGTCAATTCATCTGCTGCTGATCTTGAAGTGTCATATGGAGTCCATGGTGATTATGTTGGTGATGTTAGTGAGTCTGAAGAATATGTTGAAGCTGATGATAGTGATAAAAACCATAATCTTGACCCAGATATCGGTGCTGATTTCAATGCTTCTCATTTGTCATCTACTAATGGAGCTAGCGATCTTCTTCATCAATATGAGTCACCTCTCCATATGCGTACCTTCGATTTGGATGTGATGCATGTAGTAGAATTTTTTGGAATATGCTCAAACATTAGGGTTTTCGACAAGCTGGAGTCCATCTAGTGGTGAGCTCTGCGTTGGGATGCGATTTACAATAAAAGAGGCTGTGGTTTCTACTATAAAGTACTACAGTATTAAGAACTCTGTAGATTAAAGAGTAGTAGAATCCTTACCAATCAAATATCATGGCTAGTGTACAATGTATGGCGCGGGTTGCAACATGGAGTATAAGGGCAAGATTATTGAAGAAAATAAAAATATGGGTAATTAGAAAGTATAATGGACCTCATACTTGTGCATCTAAGCATATTTCACAAGATTATTTGAAACTGGATTTCAACATGATACGTTTATGCATTTTGTCCTTGCTACAAGCAAATCCGGCCATTTCTATTTTAGTTTTGGTTGCCGAGATATGGATTAGGTATAGATACATGACCTCTTATAGGAAAACGTGGATAGCGAAGCAGAAGATAATTGTTTGATTATATGGAGATGAGATAAATCATACAATGATCTCCCAAAATGGTTGGGTACAATGCAACATTTTGTTCCTGGCATAATAGTGAAATTACAAATTCTACACGCATACCATGGTCATTGAATAGTGCAAGGTATGAGTATTTTTCATAAATTTTTTTGGACATTTAAGTCTTGTATTGAAGGCTTTCCTTTTTGTAAACCTGTTGTCCAAGTTGACGGTCCATTCTTATATGGAAAATACAAAAGAACATTACAGTTAGCTGTTGCACATGATGAAAATCGAAACATAATACCAATTGCCTTTGCCATTGTAAAGGGTGAGACAAAGAAGGCATGGTTATTTTTTTAGCAACTTACGTGGATATGTTGTTACTCAACTTAGGATATACTTAATATCTGATCAACACGAATCTATAAAATCTGTGATGAGAGACTCATGTAGTGCATGGAAACCTCCGCGTACATATTATATGTACTGCATTCGACATATTGCAACTAACTTCATGAGGAGGTTTAACAATAAGGAGTTGCATCGATAAATTATTAATATGGGTATGTAATTGCAGTTATGATTATTTACTCTGTTACAATCTTATCAATTTTAATGTTTATTTATAAGTTGTTAATAAGTCCAAAATTATCATTTTATTTTTTCAGCGTATTGCAACGACCTATTTTCAGTGGCAGTATAAAAATCTTCATGCAGAGAATGTAGAAGGATCCCATAGGAGAAGTGGGCACAATCATATGATGAAGGAAGATGATATGGACATATGACGATAAACCCGGCCGAATATATAAATTCAATGTTGAAGGGGACTTGTCATCTTTCCATAACCGCTTTGGTGAGAGCCACATATTTTAGATTAGCAAAACTATTTAGGGTGATGAGGAACAAACATATTGCAGTGATGGTAATTTGACCCAGTTATTGTGAAATAATCACAAATGTCATGCAAGAAAATCGAAGAAAAGCTAACTCATACCTTGTTCGTGGATTTACACGAACAAATCAATCTCTCTTGGTTGAGGAGTTAGAAAACCCCTAGGAAAAAGTTATGGCTTCGACATACAAAGTAAATCTTAATGAGAGGTGGTGTGACTGTGGGAAGTTTTAAGCACATAGGTACCTATGTTCACATGTTGTTGCTGCTTGTGCTCATGTTCGTATAGATTGCATGCTATATGTAGACAATGTTTATAGACTAGAGACTATAAATAATGTTTACCGACATGAGTTCCAACCCGTCGGGAGTGAAGCTTTTTTAGTCGGAATATAATGGTCCACGATTGTGCCCTAATCTAGAAATATGGAGAAATCCCAAAGGTCGATTAAAATCAAGTCGAATTTGTAATGAAATGGACCTTAGGGAGAAAGGCTAACCAAAGCGTTGTGGACTATATAGGAATAAAGGCCATAGCCAAAAAAAATTATCTTTATCAAGTTAGCACATAAGAGGAAAGTTTGCATTATTGATTATCAGTTTTTGTTTATAATTATATTATGTATAAGTAATTATTCATATCTGTAAAATTTATCACTTTCAATTTCATTATGTGAATGCTATTTTGTTTTAATGAAATGCAGTTAAAGTTATTATTTATCTTGCAACATAAATAATAGAAACTATATGTTGTAATTAAAATAAAATTGCCATTTGACCAGGCGATTTTTCAACTATATGTCCAATTTTGCAACAATTTTGCAATTGCATTGAGAAATCAGTATTTTATTTGTCGATTTCTTATAAATTATTTTGAGAAATCGGTATTTGATTAGATTATTTAAGATTGTAATTGAGTAATCGCCCAGTCAAATAGCAATTTCCTACCTACATGTAGAGGAATCGCCATTTGATTCAGCGATTTCCCAACTAAATTTCATAATTTACGGTTTTCTATTGAGAATTTGGCATTTGATAGATTTAAAAAATTAGCCTATTTCGATAAATAATCTCAATACGGCCTAAAACCATAAATAAAAAAATTTAATATCATTTTAATAAAAAAGCCTTGATTTGTCGTTAATGTGTTCGATCATGAATTTTTACACTATTAAGAATTCAATCATTTAATGTGAACCTATTTTACTTGGAATTTTTATTTCTCCTAAAATATCATAAAGATCTTATTTTAAGGGTACCAAGTTTCTAAACACTCGGCCTAAAAACAATTAGTAGTTGACAATAGATTTTATAACTTCAAAAGTGAAATTATTAATGATATAAAAATATAAAATATGGTATAATGTAAAAAAAAAATATAAATTTTATATAAATATATAAATAATTCTTATTCAATACATGGTAAGTGGAATGTAAAAACTACAAGTGGTGCCAATGAAGTGTAAAACTCTATAAGTGAGGTTAGTAAGATAATACATTCTTATTTATCATTTTCTTAATTCTTTCGTATAGACATTAAGAGACCTGTGTCATCTCATTAATATGGCTTGTGAGGTTTTTACACTTTACTAGTAGTCCATGAAATAATTATCTATATAAATATGTTAAAATTTATATAATACAAATTATTAACATATAATGATTTATATAAATATATAATAACTTAAAAACTATTACAATACATGAAAATAATATAATACGATATGAATATATAGATTGCAAATCTAATCTATGAATCAAATTATTTATCTGATCTAATTCAAATCAGATTGAAATAAATTTTAAAATTTGAATTTGATAGTATAAATTATTATTTTCACTAGTTTTGGGTAAATATTAAGAATTTTTTTATTTTCTTAATTGATGTGGATTACAATTAATTCTTCAAATGTTTTGATTTTGCGTTAATGAAACACATATTCAAAAGCAAAAGACAAAATGATATCCTAAATGGTAACTATTGAGGGTTAAGACATTTACTTATAACGTGAATAAATGATAGAGCATTTGATATTTTAAGTATGAATATTTAATGTATTTGCCCATAAAAGAAAAATAAATATTACATAAAAATTTTTGCTGTGATTTTTCATTAACAATTAATTGAGATTTGCATGCCATTCATTATTAAATTATTACTGATTATTATTTTCTATTTGAACTTGATTTATTTTTAAAATCTTGAATATAAATAGCTGCAAATTGGTTATATCAAATTAATTATAGCAAAAAATTCTATTATCATAATTTATAAAAAAAATTATTAGTTATTGAAATCTCAATAGAAATAAGAAAGGGCAAGTCAATTAAAATTTAAAATAATAAAATTTATATGAAATAAAAGTAATCAAATGTAAGGTACATAACGTTAATTTAAGAATGTATACATGTCAAAAAAGTAAACAGTTTAGATAAAAATTTTACCTTTTTTGTCAAAGGCTTTGACTTTTATATATTAATATAAAATATAAGATTCCACGAGAATTTTAATTTTTATAAAAGTAAAAAAACACATATTCAAAAAAACAAAAAACAAAATGATATCTTAAATGTTAAAAAACTTATTTTTTGCCTGACTTTTATATGTTAATATAAGATTTAACGGGAACTACAATTTTATAAAAGTAACAAAATATATATTCAACAAATATAATGATATCGAAAACATTATAAAACAGCAAAATATATATTGGAAAAACAACTAAAAAAAACAAAATGATACCTTAAATTTTAGAAAACTTAAAGAACTATTTAGTAGCCATTAAGGGTTAAGGCATCTATTTATAATATAAATAAATGACAAAATAGTTAATATTTTAAATACGATTATTTAAAGTATTTGCCCGCAAAAGAAAAATAAATATTACATAAAACATTTTGATGTGTTTTTTAATTTATAATTAATTGAGAGTTGTATGACATTAATTATTGAAATTATTATTGATTATTGTTTATTATTTGAACTTATTTATTTTTTAAATCTTGAATATATAGCTCTAAATTGATTGTATCAAATAAATTATAGCAAAAAATTATATTTTAATAGTTTGTATAAAATTCTTAGTTGTTGAAATCTCAATAGAAATAATAAAAGGCATGTTAATTATTTATATAAAAGTAAAACAATCAAATGTAAGACACATTATATTAATTTAAAATTATACACACACACACACATATATGTATATATATATATCAGAAGATTAAACTGTCCACGTAAGATTTATACTTTTTTTTCAAAGATTTAGCTTTTATATATTTACATAATATTGAAAAAAATTAAAAATCTTCCATAATTTTCCAAAATTAACCTTTACAATACCAACATTTACAAATATAACTCCAAATCTAACATATTTAAAAGCACCAAGCCCCGAAAGAAGGCCCCCGCAATTCAATCGACTTCAAACATCCTCAAAATGGCGGCAACGCTTAAACTCATTCCAACGGTGCTGATTTTGCTAACGTGTTCCATTGGCGTAACACTCTCCGTCAACCACTGCCCAAACTGCGGTTCCACCCCCGTTCCTTACCCTCTCTCAACTGGCCCCACCTGCGGCGACCAATCCTACAAAATCGCTGCGACTCGGGCTCACTGATCTTCGACACTCTCAGCAACTCCTATCCAATTACGTCGGTCAATCGTTTCAATCAACGGCTCGTGATCCAGCCGGCGAAACTCGTTCCGAACACCTGTATCACAACCGATCTCCCCTTCGGAGGCGTCAAGCTCAATAGCAGTCTACCCTTTAACATCACCAGCAGTAACACCATCATGTTTTTGAACTGTACGGACGCGATCCTTGGTTCTCCTCTAGACTGTTCCCCCAATGGATTGTGCCACGTGTACGTCAACGAGACCTCGAACATGACAGCTTGCGAGGCAGCGCCAATCTGTTGCACGTTCAAAGCCGGCGGAGGAGCAACGGCGTATGCCATTAGGGTGAGGGAGAGTGGGTGTAGGGCTTATACAAGCTTCGTTAACTTGCAATCGGATTTGCCGGTGAAACGATGGCCTGAACCGGGGATGGAGTTCGAGTGGGTTTCGCCTCCTGAACCGATTTGTAGCACCCAAGCGGATTGTGATGGGAACTCCACATGTGGAGCCGACCCGAAATTGAATGGGGTTCGAAGGTGTTTTTGCAATTCAGGGCTTCGGTGGGATCCGATCGAAGGGATTTGTGCCGCGAGTGAGTTTCTTTTGCATCCAATATTTTCTTGCAGCTGTAATTACAGGTGGCACGACTTCATTTGCCCATTTGTGGGCTTTTCTTTCGCAGATATTACGTGTCAAAATCCTGGTGGCTGCGGCGGATCAGATCGTACCGCTTTAAACGCAGGTAATACATGATTAAAATACAGTTTTATCCTTCTAACTGTGGAAATTTTTTTAGTCGTTCAAAGATGCAACTTGTTTGCAAATTGAAGCAATTTGGAGTCGCTAAGGGCCAAAACCTGCTCATATGGCCTGGCTTAGCCGAGTTCGGATCAGATTGATCAGACCCAATAGCATATTAATAATTATTAGTTTATTTAAATTCGATTCGATTTAAAATATAAATGTTATCTTTTACCAAGTCTGGCCGAAATTGCTAAGGGGATGCTCGGGCCTGGCCAGCCCATTTTCGTTTCCTTTTGCATATTGTTTTCACAAGCCTAACAGGAGCTGATTGGATCTGTTCTGATGGATTGTAATAAATCCTAAATCTAGATGTAACTTGTACACTGCCATTGTTGAAAGTACGTGATCCACACAATCAAGATATAAAAATTATCATATTTAATCAAAATAAATCACTTTAAACTATGAATCAGCATTGATCCAAATGTCAACTAATTAAAACAACAAAAAATGGAGACCCGAAAAGAGAAAGAAAATTCAAACAATAATTAAACCTAAACAAAAACCGACCAAGAAAACAAGATAAAATTTAGATGAATATAATCTTATAACGAATGTTAAAAAAGGGACAAAACAAAATCTCTCCGCCACTTCTTTTGATACTGAAAATGAAAAGCCAGAAGAGGAGAGTAGTAGTAACTTTGTTTTTGAATCTGGAGAAAACAAGAGAGAAAGTGAAGGCGAAAGAAACAGAAGGATAAAATGGTGTCTATGTTTAAGCTTTTGATGAGATTTTAGGGGGCTGGGGTGATTAGGGTATTAAAAGCTGGGTAGTGGGGTAAATGGGTTTAGGGTATTTACGTAAATTACAAATATTATTATAAATTATATAATAATAAATATAAATATTAAATATTATGTTATTTCAGTTGGGTCGGGTCGCGTCTGAATTTAAAATTTTTTTCTTAAATCTCAATCCATTTTAAAAACGATTTTAAGATATGATCAAACTGTCTAAATTCTCTAAAAATTAAACAACCTTTCAAATTTGAAGAGGCAATTCGGCCTTGGAACCAAGTCTAGGCCAAAGCCTTATATATATATATATA
>JBBYHO010447420.1:11563-23680 GCA_038382025.1 Adansonia gregorii
AATATAATTATAAAAATTAAATAAATAAATTGGAAACATAATTTTGCCAGTACATACACATCCCTATGGATTTTATTACTATAAAATCTTTAAATAAATTAAAACTATTTTTAACTTGATTGTAGTATTATTTAACATTAATTATCAAATAATTAATAATACAAAAACATTTAAAGGGATTTAGTTCAAGACATGTGATAGAAATTTTGCTTCACAATCAAATCCCCAGTCTAGTAAAAATTCTATTTTAACTAGGACTATAATTTATCCACCTTTATAATTTATGTCTTAATTTAGACATTATTTTAATAAGACAATCTTATTATTAATGTTTTAATTAGACAATAAAATCTAGATTTCACAAATCTAATTTTTTCTTAGATAATTAAACTTTTTAATTAAGTTTTCCATTTAAATTACCTTTTATTTAATTAAGTCATACTTAATTAAATCTTGGATTTAATCTAACAGATCTGCCTTACTATGCATGACTATTAGGTTCCCATCATGTTGGCCATGAACATAAATAATCTTATTAATCATGTTTATATATCAAAAACAGGATCTGGCAACCCATCACAACTACTGAAATGTTGAAGATGTCTGTATAACCTTAACGAAACTTTTCAATAACCATCCTTTTAGTGTAATATGATAGCTTCACCATATATCCCAGTTAGAATGTGAGCATGGTGTAGTGTCTACCTAAACCTCTATCCATATTAGTTTTGCAACTCGTTGTTAATGATCATGGATATATAAGGAACTATTCTTTACAACTTATTGTGCTTTGGCTAAATATTTTAATCCAATTAACCATAGCCAAGAACAATTGAGATATGTCTCTAATGTCACTTTGAGTGGTGAATTCTCTCTAGATTAGTCATTCATCCACCATATGATTCATGCTATACCTAAAACCATCTTACCATAAGCATCCATCTATTGTGGATATGTTCATGACAGAATTAAAGTATAACACTCCTCATATGAGATGACCTAGTATCATAAGTCAAAGGACTATTATACATGACTGGTATATAGGAACATGTTTCATAGACATTTGAGTGATTTATACCGAATAGAGTTCTCATTTAGGCATTTTTAGTGAACTTATTGCCATAAAACAAGCACTTAAATGCTATCCTAAGTGTCTTGTATACTTTAAACTTTGTTAGACTAAAAGGTTGCATCTAATGCATGGAAGCTTAGCATATATTAGTCTTCATGCATTATTAATGAATCATCTTGATAATACGATGACTAAAAACATCTTTAAAAACACAGCTTTGATGCATAAGGATCTTATTACCGTAATGGTTTACTAATTTTGCAAGGCCATCACATCTTAAGGGCTTTATCTAATTGGTGTTTGCATGGGTGTCAATCATGCCATTAAACAAAGGAAAACCTATGTTACTTTAAGCTTTGTAACATTTATGATGTTTTTCAATTGGTATCTCTTACTTGCACTTAAAGCAATCGTATTATTTTATGTGGAATATATGTTAATTCATTAATGACAATCTCTATTATCAAGTGATCAAACTATTTGTACCTCAATGAGATTATGATTCCATTCATATGCTTAATTGTGATATAGCGATGGCGTCAACTTATTAATGTGATAGCTAAAGATCTAAAACAAATCATTTTGGAAGCCTTAGAAAATGATTTATTTCATGGCTTTTGTAATCTCTTTAGTTTAAAAGTCTTTCCAAAACAACACCTAGTATGCATAACTATTGTTTGTCTCTTCTTCATGAATATTACCTTTTAATATCTTATGAATGCTCCCATTAAATCTTACATGTGCAAGATTCCCGTAGGGAATCCAATAAAAAAGTCCTTTTAAATTCCATTTGATTAACGCCATAACATATCAAGCATATGTTAACTTGGTATGAATTAAGTGATAAGTTGTAGAACATTTTTACCATGATTTATTAAATAAGCAAATAGTATGGACCTATATGCTAGCATAAACAGATATATGTTCACAATACATTTTAAGATAATATCCTTATATTTGGCCCATAATTTACAGAAAATAGAACATCTAAATGTCTAATCATAAAGGTTTCATAAACTTTCCTAGATGGATAGGTAAACCTGATTTGTATCAACTATGTTGCCTCCTTCATTTTAGCCCATCATTATTTTTTAATACAATTTATGTTTGAGAATGGAGAGACCATGACATAGAACAAATTTTATGATATCCCAAAATAAATTATGTTTTAAAAAACATTATAAGGGCAAGCTTTAATCTATAACTTTAAAATTACCTTTCTGATGGCCTATCTTTACTACTCTTTTTATTTGTTTTTTACAATATGTCACCCATTTTAAGTGCAAACATCTAGGTATCATATACCAAGAGAAAAGAATAAATCCTAAAATATGTCTATCTATAAAATTTCTACAAGCTTCCTACTTTGATCATATCAAATTATTCTTTACAATCTTTACTCTATTAATCTAGCTCTCTATAATTATAGGGTGTTTCTTTAACGTTTTATTTGTCTTTCTTCATAAGAAAGTATAACGATAATGCATGGATAACAATCCATGACACATTTAATGTGCTTAAATCTTGAAATATATCCTATTACATAAGGCCTAATCTTGCTTAGGAATAGTTCCTTAGGGATGTCAAACCGCTCATCGTAATTGTCTTTATTGAACTACTCAATAAAGCTTCAAATTATTTCAAGTCTGTTGATTCTATTTACTTCTTTTAGAGTTTAGTTGCTCACTAGTCATCATCATAATGTGGCTAGATCAAGGTCATCTTTATGAACTGATAAGGTACCCCTAACCTAGTAGACTTTTCTTAGATTTTCTATTCGATTTGCATTAAAGCAATCTTAATATTATGAAACAAGATACGGGAGTTTAGCCCAGTCAACTTATTAGCATCAAGTATAATAAGTACTAACAAATTCGCAGTCATTTTTACTTGTTTCTATCTTATATGAATTTGGAACATATTTATTGTTAATACATACATAAGATAATCATTCAGTTAGGTTTTAAAACTATAATTGATAATTCGTTATTATTTTTATGTCCTTGTAGCCCTTAGCTATGATATGAGAAGTTCAATGTTTGAATCCTCTTAATGAGCTAGGACCTATTGCATCCTTGCATAACCTTAAATGACTTAACAAATCATGCAAGAACTAATTGAGTAGGTAACTTATTTCCCAGTTTATCTCTATGAAACTCCCACATCAATTAGATGGTAACTGTTTACCTAAATACATCTTACGTATTTCACCTAACCACTGCCTTTGTTGCCAAATGTTCAAGTGTGACACGTCTAAACTAAGCAACACAACTTTGTAAAACCCATTGCTCATAACTTATGTCGTTCGAGCAGAAAAGACCTTGAGCAACTCAACAAATAACCTTTGGTCAAAACTCGAGTATCTTGTTATTAATAATGGAATGCATCTAATCATGCTTAGGCATAGACTCAATATTTTACGAGGGATTTCTTTTATCATATTATTAATTAAGTCTTATTGATTTGATTTTGATTGCATTGGATTGATATTTATATGCATACATATCATATATATTTAAAAAAAAATAAATCTATCACATACAATCTCTACTAGGATGATTATGGACTTTTCAACTAAACTAGTTTCCTTGAGCCATTAGGAAATTAGTTAGCCAATTTCCTAAGGACACGAGTTGCATATCATGTAAGTCTTTATGGTAATCTCTTAAAACTTTATCTTAGTGCCATCTTCTTTCATATTGAAACTTATAAATTCTTAAATAGTAACCTAATCCTAGATCTCTAACTATATGACAATAACATGAGTTTAAAAATACCTCGAGTTACACTTGAGATATGTTGCTAATGTCACTCAAAGTGGTGAATCCTTTTTGGATCATCCATTCAACCACCATATGATTCATGCTATACCTAAAACCATCCTACCATAAGCATCCATCTATTGTGGACCCATTCATAATGGAATCAAAGCATAATACATTTCATACGAGATGACTTAGTATCACAACAACAGGCATATAAGAACAAGTTCCATAGACATTTAAGTGACTTGTACCAACTTGAGTTTTTACTCAGACTATGTTTAATGAACTTGTTTTTATAAAACAAGTGCTTCTATGCTATCCCCAAGTATCTTATATACTTCAACATCTATGAGATCAAGGGGTTGCATGCATCTAATGCATAATGCTTAGCGAATACCACTCTTTATACAATGTCAGTACTTGTCTTGACAACACAATGACTAAGAACATTTTTAGAAGCATGGCTTTGATCCATAAGGATTTCATTATCATAATCGTTTACTAACTTTGCAAGGCTATTGAGTTTCAAAGGCTTCATCCAATTAGTGTTTATATGAATGTTAATCACACCATTAACATGAAGGAAAACCTATTAATATAAGCTTTGTAACATGTGTGATGTTATTTAACCATGTATCCTATATCCTAATCCAATGGGTTCGAGGGCATACCCCAATTGACATCTTATTTGTTCTTTACTTCGGTTAACTTGACAAATTCATTAGCCAACGCATGAAGAATTTAGAAAAAGTTGCTTCTTCAAATTTAGAAGGTTAACCATGTGTTGCAGGATCTAATTAGATTGATACATGAGCAGGCACTGCACCAAGCTCATGGTTTTCTCTGGATATTTGGTGAAAAGACCAAATTACACTACAAAGTTAGCTACTAAAAGGTTTCTCCAAGGTCATATTGACTCTTCAACATGATAGGTTACTATATCCTGCTCTTGATCTATGAATATAATTAATGAGATTAATTATATTATTGCTAACATGTTGGCAACCTCATTGGTCAAACACAATAAAATGATATGTTAGATTAAATCTAGGATTTAAATAAATATGACTTAATTAAATAAATGGTATAGTGTGGAGGACATAAGTGAATTAGTTCAATTAAGTATTATTAAAGACATAAATTAGATTTATGAATCTAATAGTGATGTCTTAATGATAATAATGTCTTATCGAGACTGTGTCTAATAGCAGGCATGTGAATAAGGATATCTTAGTTTTAGGTCAGATAATTATTTTTAACAAATTAAATAATTATCAAATAATTATTTAATAATATTTATATGAAGTAAAATTGTTTTACTTAGGTGAGAAAGTTAACTGAGAATTAAATCTCCTAGCATGTAAATAGAGGTCAGCCCAAAAGCCTTAATTATTAAGTCAAATGGGCCTTGTTTTGAACAAAACCTATTTGGACTTCATATAAGTTAAGTGCAACATTAGTAGGCCTCATTGTTATGGAGTAGGCCAAAATATTAAATAGTTAATTCTTGGGCCCAATCTTAAATGGACAAGGTAAAAGCGTTTAGCCTAGATCCTTATGGTAGCACCAACTACAATGCCACTTATTAGGTTTAGTAGTATTGGGCTTGGGTAGCCATTAATTATGCCTAACTTAATTTTAGATGTATAAGCATGCATCTGTAAGAGTTTTCAGCTATAAAAAAACTTTAGGTGCCATATCCCTAAATTTTTAATCCATGATTAGAGTTACGTTAAGTGAAACTTTCAATGATTCTTATAGCTTGATGAAATCAAGTAGGGGTATTGTAAGATGCTCTTGATAATGATCACCTAAGTGTAAACCATGGCCATTTTTTTAGAATTGATAAAGCTAAATAGTCTAGATCACTTATACAAAGAAAACGTGTTCTAGGCAAAAATAAGCATAACCGTGAGAATCATTAGTGTTTGAAGAGGGATTGTATGACACCTATTTTTATTGGTTTACAAGAAAGGCTAAATAGCTCAAGACATCATGTTCACTAGTTAGCTAAGTAAGTACAATAGTTGTCATTATGGAAAGTTTAAGACTAAAATCTACCTACCCTGATGCAATAACTCTTCATGGTCATTCTCTCTCGTATTCTGACTCAGTTTGTCATTTTAATTAGGCGATTTCCAATTATGTAGGAGATTGTTGGATATTAATGCTAATCTAAATATGCATAATATGAAATATGTATTTCAATATGTAGGTAGCCCTACATAGATAAACAATGTATGTTAATAATACATGATTGATATTTATAATGAATGAAAATTGATCTTATTGTATCTACTTAAAGAGGAAGAAAATTGGTTAGTGTTGATGTTTTGGGACGAGCTTAGGTTAAAGGTGGTGTAGGCTTTATGTTTTTGGAGCTCAAGCCTTTAAAATATTTTTAAGTCTAGCCTAACCAGCTGTAGTGTCAGATTAAAACATATATGGTTCTTTGACTATTCTAACATGTGCATTTTTAATTAAAACTTATCCATAATAGTGTCTTGCAAGTTATAAAGATTGTTTGGAATAGTTTGGCCTTTTTCTTTTCTTCTGTCTTGTATCCTTCTTTGTCGCTGTTATTCTTCATTTTCCTAGAGTCTGCCATCATTTGTTTGAGAGAGAATTGCATCTTCTTGGTTTAGTTGTAATTGCTAGTGCTTTCAATTCATGACGTGTTGAAGAGGCTTGGGAGACGAATTTCTTAAAATTGTCAAACACTGGAGAGGAAGATAGTAATCATCTCAAGGTCAAAGGTTTTACCTCGACTCAATCTTTAATATTTCTATTAAAAGTGATAGGTAATAGGTTCATTGATTAGTATTTCTTGTTCAAAAATTTTTATTATTTATTTTCTTTCATTTCCTATTGCAGTAAGACTATTTGTTTGCTATATTAGCTTTGAATTAATCTGGATTTTGATATAACTAAAACTTAAGCTTAATTAGCTTATGTTTAAATATTTTCAAGTTAGTAGTTTTCCACGAAATATTTTGAGAACATCTAAAAAAAATACTAAAATGTGTTTTAACTCTTTCAAGCATTCATAAATGTGTTCTTATTACATACATTTATATAAAACATTTTTTAGATAAGTTTTACTTGTTCTAAAGTCATGGAAAATCTTTTAAAATTGATTGTCATATGAATGTATCAATACAATGCCTGGTGGTAGCTTAACTTTCATTAAGCCCTTATGAGTATCGATACAAGTAGCTATTGGATCGATACGACAAGATGTGTATTAGTATAACTTCTTCTTGTATCAATACATGGCTATTCAATGGTCATATTTTGTACATTTAATTGTAGAGTATCGATACATAAAGTAAATGTATCGATACATATAAGCAAGAATAAATGAAAATCACTCCAATCAAGCTCTTAACAGCTATATTTCCTCACCAAACATTTCCAACAACTATAATCATGATCAAGGCTATAAATAAGCCTTTTGAATGCCTCCAACAAGATAACATCCAAGAGATTATGCTTAGAGTATATCTTTCATCTTTTCTAACATTTTTACCAAGTAGTTCATATTTGTATAAGATTAATTTTTTCTATCTTTGTATTTTTCATTTTGTATCTTTAGATATATATTTTCTTTGAGCCAAAATTCTTGTAAACACCTAGCCTTTAAAGGTTTTATTTGCTTACACTTCAATTCTTGTAAAAGGAGAAGTTTTTATTTCGCCATTGAAAAGTAGATAAGGTTTTTACTTAGTCTTCAAAAGTAGTGTAAGAAGGGTTATATCCTATCCATAAAAGATAAAAGGTAGAGGTTCTATCTTAGCCTAGAAAGATAAGGAGTGTTGAGGTTATACCTTGTCCTTGAAAGGTAAGATAATTCAAGTTAGTGAATTGGAAAATCAAAAGCAAGTGAAGCCAAGGTAGAGGACATAGGCAATTAAGGCTGAATCTCTCAAAATACTTGAGTTTGCTTCTCTTTCTCTATCTTTTTAATTATTTCTATTATTCATTAACTTGCATTCCAAAGTTTATTGTTTAGATTTCTCAATTTTCTTTATCAAAGTTTTAATTTGCCAAGTTTTAAGAAATTAATTAACCTTTTTTCTTGATTTCATTCGCAACTAAAAGGTCTAACAATTGGTAGTAAAGCTTATGTCTCATTCTTATAAGCTTAACATCCTTGAGCAAAGATTCACAAAAGACCAAGCAAATAGCTAGTGGTGATATTTTCTATATGGCCCAAGAGGGACATATAATCACAGGGCCTCTTCTCTTCAATGGTGAAGATTATACGTATTGGAAGACAAGGATGAGGTTATTTGTCTAAGTAGATGATTATCAAGTTTGGAAGATAATTGTGAAAGGCCCACTCATCCCAACAAAGATGATAGATAATCCTGAAGTTATTAAAGAATAGTAAGAATGGGATGGGAAAAACACTAAGATGGCTTAATTTAATGCCAAGGACATGCATACATTTTTTTGTGCATTAGGCCTCAATGAGTACAATAGGGTGTCTTTATGTGATAATGTTAAGGAGATATAGGGCAAGTTACTTATCACACATGAAGGGAAAAATCAAGTCAAGGAGTTTAAGATAAGCATGCTCATCCTTGATTATGAAACTAAAGGAAAGCATCAAGGAAATATTTGATCAATTCATGAACATTATAGATGGCTTGAAAGGTCTTAGAAAGGTGTATCCCAAAAAAGATATGGTTAAGAAAATGTTAAATAGCTTCTCTAAGTCATGGAAAGCTAAAATGATTACAATTGATGAGTTAAAGGACCTCAGCCTCCTTGCCTTAGACGAGCTCATCAAATCACTCTTCACATATGAAATGAAGATGAATCATGGAAAAGAGCAACAAAGAAAAGTTAAAGTTGCATTAAAGGCTTCCATAAGGGAGAAAGAGAAGGATGATGATGAGGATGGTGAAGACATTGGGACGATAATCTTTTCTAAGAAATTTATGAATATAAATAAAATAAATTCATCTCACATAAATAAGGTTAATAAGATGGTATACTACAATTGCAACAAACCAAGCCATGTCAAATTGATTACATATTGTTGAAGAAAAAAAAGAAAAAAGCATTTGTAGCAACTTAGAGTGATGGTGACTCTTTCGATGATGATAACATCAAGGAAGACCAAATTGGTAACCTTTACCTTATGGCCCTTGATGAGCCCAAGGCAACCTTAAACTCTTATGATTCAAGTTTCTATTCATTTGACAAACTGCAAGGTGTACTTGATAAACTTGCAATTGAGTTTAAGAAAATAAACTCAAAATATAGAAAAATGATTTCAAAATTGAAAAATGGAAATGATTTACTGTTGAAATAAAAAATTGAGTTCAAAAATGAAAATAAAAATTTGACAAATGATTTTATTGATTTCAAGCTAAGAATTGACATTCTAGAAAATGTCAGTCTTAATTTGAAAAGAAAGATTGAAAGCTTGGGACAAGAAAAGAAAATTATTTTAGATAAATTTTTTCAAGTAATATGACCAAGTGCTTACATTACAATTTTCATGGTCATAGTTCACATACTTGTCCTATAAAAAAAAGGACATAATTCAAACTTAGGCAAGTAACGGTTCTTAAAGGAATAAGAAACTTTAAGACTAACCTTCAAAGACCTAGAGCAATTTAGGTACCAAAATGCAAGTGAAAGTCTCTTGTAGGTGCGTGAGAGCAAAGAGGAGCAAAGCAATACAAATAAATGTTGTGATAGTTAACCTCCAAGCTTTAGAAGTTTGATATGTATATTGGTTGCCTATTTATATTTTAATTTTTGATGCTTTATTAAAAACTATTTTTATAAAGTATTGTTTCGATGCAAAAATAATTTTAATAAAAATTTATATTTTGCATCTTGAATGATTATGAGCCTAATTGATATGCATTTAATATTTAAGTGCTTAATGATGACATGTTTAATTGATTTATGGAATAATGATATGAAGCATAAACTTAAGCATGATTTCATAAAAGGTTGATTTTAATGTTTTCATGTTCTTGAGTATTAAGTATGCTTTATTGGATGACTGAATTATATTCATATCCTTAAGGGGAGAATATAAAGCTTGCATGTATGATTTTATGCCATAAAACATGTTCTTAGCAAGCTCTTAAGACTATTTGATTATTCATTTTTATGAGGCTTAAAATGGTTGATCATGTTGTTTGCTCATATTTTATGGCTTGAACAAGTTTGGTGTACATTGAAAATACTTTTAAACTTATGCATATATGGCTTGAATGTAATCTCTCATTCCAAGACCCCTAGTTGCATATTGCCTTACTTATGTGACCAAATATGCAAATTTATGTAAACTTCATTTTAAAAGTTATTTTAATTCAAACATTTTATCAATTATATGTGTTTTTAAATGTATAAAATCCAAGGTTTGCATTAGAATATTGAATCTTAGGTTTTGGAATGCCAACTTGCATATTTTTCTAAGCATTTACATCATTATATGTGTCAATACAAAAGCCCCCTATATCAATATAAATAGTGAATTTTAGCCAATTTCTTGCTATTTTGGTACTTAAATGCAAAATTAGTTTCTTTAATGGGTTTTACTTGAAATGCTTCATTTTTATGTGTCCTACACATTAAGGAACATCATTTCATACCTCATCACATGCTTAAACATCATATTTGATTCATTGATGAATGTTCCCCAAATTAAATGCATGAATTGTATCATTAAATATTCATACTGCTTCATGGTGCACAAAAATACAAGATTTTCTATGCATCATTATTTTGTGCCTTTAATGAAAATATTTTATTGCATAATGATAAATTGGTACCATATATGCTTAATGACTTCCATTTATTAGCATTTGGTATTATTTGTTTCAAATCTCATTAAGCTCATTGAACACTTTCATTTCTAACAAAACATAAGGTTATTGAATACTTTTATTTTTACAATTAAAATCTAGTACCTCTAATGCTCATATTTTGCAAAAATTTTTGTTAATTTTTGAAAGGTTCATAGAGATAAAGCTATTCTTGAATGAACATTTGCATGGCAAAAGGAAGCAAACAAAGCATGCAACCTCTTCAAATCAAGCCAAACCATCAAGGAATGCTCAAACAATAGGAACTATGATCCTTAAAATCATAATAAGCATATGATCAAAGCTTGGTACGGTTGAGATAATCACTAAACTACTGCTATTAAATTCTTATGCTTTAGCATTAAGTGTGGTGACATACATAGGTCAATTATATACGTTTGATATTTTGTATGTAATTTATGCTTAAGATGTTTACTTTGAATAAATCCTTGAACATGTCTCAGTGCTTAATTCTTATCTTTAAATGTGTTCATTGATTGAATATTTGCTCAAGTAATTTTATTTTCATATTATGAATGAGCAAATGATTTTTTAACCTATGAAAATTTGTTATGTTTTCATGAAAAACTTTTAACCTTCCATATGGCTACTTAAATGATTATGAATAGTATGCATGTCTACGAAAATCCAAAAATTGGCGTCTATTATGGATCTAGACAACAATTGGATAAATAATGCTTAGAATCCTTTAACAATTGGTATGTTCTATTACTTATAATCTCAAATGTGCTTAAATATCTACAAAAGAACATAAAAGTTGTGTGAACTATACGTTAGGACTTAAATGTATATATTTTCTCAATAGTTGACATACATGCTCTTAAATGATTCAAAATTAGTATACCACTTAGAAATCTTGTTGGAATTATTCCTTTAGCTTTGAATTAATCTACTTCACCTCTTTAATATTCCAAAAAATGGGAGACTTAGAGTTAATTTGCTTGTGCTTTATTGATGTATATGCTAGCAAAAGGAAGATTTCATATGTGCTTACATTATTTATATCTCATGAAATCTTTAACATCTTGTGTTGGTGATTTTATAGCTAAGTATGACAAAAAATGTCATTGCTAAGTTTTTCAAAAGCATTTTATAAAAATCTTCAAAATTCATTCATAATGCTTTTATTGAAGGGGGTTTTTATTGAAAAATCTTTAAATGATTAAGGGGGAGTTTTACAAGCAAATTCACCTTAAGTTTTGCCATATCAAAAATGGAGAGATTTTTAACTATATTAGTCTGAATTAATCTCAGTTTTGATATAATCAAACATAAGCTTAATTAGCTTGTGTTTAAAATTTTCAAGTCGGTATTTTTTTCATGAAATATTTTTTAAATACTTTGAAAAAAATACTATAATGTGTTTTAACTCCTTCAAGCACTCAAAAATATGTTCTTAATATATACATTTATAAAAAAAATA
>JBBYHO010448079.1:0-25178 GCA_038382025.1 Adansonia gregorii
ATTTTCAAATTTTACAAATTCTTTATAGAACCAATTCACCCCCCCTCTTGGTTCAATCTCTCCATTAAAGCTAACAGATGACATTTGTATGAAAAAAAGAGATTTGTTTGATGACATTTGTATGAAAAAGAGATTTGTTTTAAAGTTTACAATCAAAAGTCAACAAAATGGTAAAAGTCAACTATAAAAAGTAAACCTTTTAGCCTAGAGTTAGATTCTGAAATTGAAAATGTTCTACAACTTAGATTTCAAAATTGATTACAGTGGAATGAGTCAAGAATGTGTAATCAAGATTGGGTCGTGAAAGGACCTCAAAATTAAGTTGTTGAAAGTTCTCGAGGGTTTAATCCGAAAGGTCTGGGATAGAAATTTTAAAATTTTCTAAGAGAAAGTCATTAAGACATATTCTTACTACAAGTTGGAACTTTTAGTTGCTTTTTTATATTGACACATAATGATTAATTGAATGTTAAGGGCATAGGAATAATATGCCATAGTTGAATTTCAACATGTGCTTAATGTGCAAAATGCTTATCCATTCATTAAAGGCATATGTGTCATTTCTCCCTAATATTGTTAGAAACTTAGTGACTAAGCTAATTTTACCTTAAAGTGATTCAAACTTAAATTACTAACCTTTCACCTATAAATATGGGTGGATATTCACATTTTTAACAACTTTAAACACTTATAAATTTTTACTATTCTAGACTATTCATTTTCTCTCACTTTCTTGGAGGAAAAAAGCTTGGAGCAGGTAATATTCCTAATTTCTTTGTAATTTCAATTTATTTTTATGTTTTGATGCTGGAAACATGTTAATTTGAGCTTGAAGGCCATTTAACCATGGTGTTTATGATGTCTTTGTTGTCTGAGTGCTATGTTTTTCCTTAATTTCATGATTTCTCTTCATTTAAGCTTAAGAACACTTGAATTTATATTGATCTAAGTATGTTTAAGAGATTGAATGGTGAAATTTAATTGAAATGCAAGATTAAAGTTCAAGACCCATGTTTGGTTATGATGAAATATTGAGATTATGTTTCGGCTACTTTATTCAAACTAGATCTAGGTGATTTTTCTTGATATGAGATAGGATGTAGCACTTTTTAGTAGAAATTATAGTGTTTAATTGATGAAATCTTGATGCCTAAGCTTAAAAAGTGCTCAAAAATAGAGAAAAGAGAGATCTCAAGCTCAGTCACTTAGGTTTACTGGATCTTGTGTTTAAGTGATGCAACCTTAGTTTATCTTGAAGTTGTAAACTAATGTAAGTTAAAATAAACTTGAATATAGGTCAATAAGGCTTAAATATTATGTCTAATGATGAAATCCAAACTTGTTAAACCTGATAAGTTGTTTAAACAAGAAGAAAGAAATCAAAATGCATTCGAATGCTTAGGATTCATGTGATTTAGCCTCAGTCATGGTGCTTTGATGATGAAATGTTGAAATCTTAATGAATTTACCTAAATTAAACTTAGGTAAGGTGAATTCTAAGTTTAATTGAATTAAATCATGTGCTCAAATGATGAAATGTGAGCTTGAATGATTAAAAACATGTTTTGAGTGGGGGAGCATGTTATTGAAATAAAATCTAAGCATTCACTTATGATTGATTGTTAAAAGATAAGAATTTGATGAGAATTGAGGATTAAATGAACATGTTATAGCTTAGTTAGGTTTAGCTAAAGCTAATTCACATTGAGAATAGGTTATAGTTAATTAGCTGTTAGAACTATAGCTTAGTAGACTATATGTTTGATGAAATGCATGTGAGAGTGTTTAAAATGTGTTAAAACATCATTTGTCTAAAATAAACCCCTAAGAACAAGTCTTAGCTCTTTTAATCAATGGGACAGTCAAGTTTTGGTTTTGTTTAATAAGTTCTTTCATGATTAACTTAGTACACTTAATAAAAAGTCTTAATTAAAAGCTGATATGGAGCTAATAAAAAAATTTTTCTAAGTGTTTTATGGTGTTTTGTTGAGTCTTAGCTTAGTAAGCCTTGATATGGGTCCTTAAATGATGTTTAGGTGAGTAAAAAATGTGGTGTTTAGTGTCATATAGTTCTTAATTACAGCACATAAGCGAGTGGTATTGGTGGGCCTCCCACTTGTTAAAAATAAATAATAATAAGTAAAACTTATAAAATCAGAGACATTCGTGTAACTCTGAAGCATATCGCTAATGTTAAAAAGCATAGTTTTAGGTTGAGTTGCATTAGATTTATTATTATTTCCTCAAATAGGACATTCATAGAGTCTATTTGATCTCATTGTTGGACCTTTGAATGACTAGAAACATGTTATAGAAAATTGACATAACGCTTTGAGATCATAAGTTATGTTAAAGTTAGTGTTGAAGTCTAGCGTAGTAATCTTGCAAAAAAATATTTTCAAATAGTTCTTTTAGGAATTTCTTTTAGTTTTTTTTTTGTAATCCTTATTGATTGCGCTACATGATAGGCTTTTAAAATATTTGATTTCATGTTCAGATGAATATAGAAAATCTCAAACATGAGCTATTCATATAGCTCTATTTTCATGCCTGATTAGTAATATGAACCATTTTTAGTGAGAATAATAATTTTTTGTATTTTTTCTCTTATTTTTAGATTGAAATTGAGTGAATAAGATTTTCAAGCATGCAAGGCTTATCCAATCAGTATTCTAAATGAATCAAGAAGAAAATCATGAAGGCATGCTTGTTGGACCTACTATGTGATGCAATAATGTCTAATCAAAATGTTTCATGTGATAGCCAAAATAATTTTTTGGCATTTTTTAAATTTTTTTAGTTGAAATACAGTGAGTTAGCATTCATAAGAATATGATTTTGTGATTTTATGTGATAGGAATAATTTAGAATAAATTCCAAAAGCTTAAATAATCAAATCTATCACTTGCCTTCATGTCTCTTTGGTTTTAGTGTCTACTGTTCAAGTCATTTGGATGCCTTAAAACTAATTTCGAAAGCCATGTTTAATGTGTCAATAGGTTTAGGTGTGTCCTATAGAAAGTCCCTAGTGGCTCACATTAATGCTTCCAAGTTGAATTAAATAAAAGTGACTTTTAATCTTGTTTTCAAAGTTGTAATTACTTTAATAGTCTATATTATTTTGTGATTTCTTAAATAGAGTCAAATTTGATAAATGATATTGAAATAGTCAAATTAGTGAATATTTTTGGAGTCAAATGCTTTTGTGGAATTTTTTTATAAAAGATTTTAGGTCAAAATCAATTGTAAATTTAAGCTAGTCCCAGACTAAAAATCAATTACTCTCCTGGGTACCTAGTACGAGTCCTGAGCTACATGCTTTTATTTTTGGTGATGTTTGTTTGATTTTGATAAATAAAAGAGGGATGGTGATTTGAATATATGTGACTAAAATCAAGAAATGCAAATATTGATATATATGATTAGTTCATACTAATTATTAGGCATCATTAAATGGATCAAATCTTTACTTATGGTATAACCAACTCTTAAGCCCATCTCATAGATTTTTGGTATATGCAGATTGTAAAATCATTTCTTTAGAGTTTCATGACTCTTTAATAAAAGGTTTTAACAGGTGACTGATCATACCTAGCTAAAACAAATCCATGGTGACTTTTTAGCCTAGTTACTCTTTTATTTTAGTACCAAAGGTTCAAACAAGCCATTCATCTGATTGATTGAGGCTTATGATGACTTGAAATGTTGCTCTAATATGTTGACATTCGTATCTTGATATGTTACAATAGCAACCTAACCAACTAAATTTAACTTTTTCTCTTTTAATAGGGCTTAACCTGCCCAAAAAGTGTTAACTTTGTTGGTCTTCTACCCAGCCAACTAAATCAGACATTTTATCTTAATTGGGCTTAAGCTCCCTAAAAGGTGCCAACATTGCTAGTTTTCTATCTAACTAGCTAAATTGGACTGTTCATTTGGAAAAATTATATTCTCTTAAATCAAAATCCACTAGGGAAAACTGTGCTTTGACAAGTGCCTTCCTAAACAAACTTGTTCAACAAAGCCTATAATGCATGATAAATGAATATGTATGCATGATCCTATTTCATGTTAATATTTAATCCAAATGTCCCTTATAATTCACTAAACTTGTTTGAAACACTTCTCTTGTGATATCCGCAAATCATCTATGAACCAAAATTCACACTTACCAGGATTTCAAAAGGATTATCTTTACCACGTAGTGGCAATCCTAAGGCTTGACCTATTTGCCCAAAAAAATCAAATTTGACTCAAAATGAAAACCTTTATTGATAATCTTAACAAAACCAAAATCTAAAAGTTACATGATACTAACAATCAAACTATACTAATAAGCAAATGACCTGGCAAACCTTCATGTAAATAAGATTCAAAGAAATTCCCTCAAGAACAATTTCAAAAATTTGTTATAAATATCCTCAAGAAAGGCTTTTGAAATCTTTAAAAACTTCCCCCAAGATAGGCTTTGAAAAACTTTCAATAATATCCTTATGAAAGGCTTTTAAAAATCCTTGAAAAATATCCTTAAGAGAGTCTTTTAAAGACTTTAAAAACATGTCCTTAAAAGATGATTTTAAAAACTCTAAAAATAGAACCTCAAGTAAAGCTTTAAAGATCTAAAAGATATCTTTACAGAAGGCTTTAAAAATCTCTAAAACGTATTATCAAGGAGGCTTTTGGAATATATAAAAACATCCTCAAGGAAGGCTTTTAAACTCCTCTGATGCATTTCCTTAAGAGAAGCTCCAAAGAAAATATCCTCAAGAGAGGCTTAAAAAATCTTTAAAAAATATCCTTAAGATAGGCTTTGGATAATCTCTAAAAATATCCTCAAGAATGCTCCTAAAATCTCAAAAAACATCCTCAAGATAAGCTTTTTACATCTTTGAAAAAATATCCTCAAGATCTAATTTTAAATTCTATGAAAACTCTCCTCAAAAGAGTTTTTGAAAACTTTAAAAAATGTCCTCAATAGAGGCTTTATAATCTCTAAAAGTTATCTTTAAAAAAGGCTTTTGGAGACATTGAAAAATGTCCTCAAGAGAGGCCATAAAAATCTTTGAAAATATCCTCAAGAGAGGCTTTTTAATGTTATAAAAACATCTTTGAGGGAAGCTTTTAAAATTTTTAAAAGGTATCTTCAAAAGAAGCTTTAAGATTATCTTAAGAAAATTTGTCTCCTTCACAATTCAAAATCTCCCTTGAAATTGTAATCTAATGCACTCTACAAATGTTATGCAATGCCATAAACCATGTCATATAATGTTGTGTATTACATATGACAAATGTCATGCAATGCTAATACCTTAATCCAATTCTCATTATATTCTTTCAATGAAGCTTGTGATCTCTTTGCTTCCTACCATTTTTCATTGTGGCTTTAAAATAGGTGAGACTCTTTATCAATTTCAAGAATTTTCCCTCTTAATTTTAAAATTTAAGCCATCAGTATTCATCTCACTCCTTTTCCTGCCCTAGTGCATTAGCTCTCTCAAATAGAAAATTATCAATTCCTTTTCAAGGATATGTTGACCTCCTTTTGCTTTAGGAGAGATTATTCCATCTTAAATCATGTACCATCTTTCAATGGTTTCCACTTTATTATAAAAAATCCATGCCCTAGCTTTTCACTTTTGTTCTCTCACTTAACGAACTTGATTCTTATAAGCTTTTGCCTTACATTCAATAGAGCCTTTGCCTTTATTCATGACATCATTTTTTTCAACATAATCACATATTGAAAAATGTATTTTGCTTATAAATGCTTATTTAGTGAGAAATTCTAGGTTTAAAAACATTACCCCCATGGCATATAATATTTAAGTCTTTTGAAGATTGACAATCCATTGTTAAGATATTTTCTAAATAATAATTTGGCCTTTCATAAAATTTTTCAAAAGATTTAATACAAGAGAGCTTTGATTGGTCTAAGAGAACATCTAAAAATATGAAATATATGCCTTGTTCTCGTAAATTTCTAAATGAATCAGGCTATAATAAATATGGATTTCATTAGGAGCCAAACAAGCTCGATATTCTCGTAAGTTTCTTTTCATCAATAACACAACTAACACCTAGATTGGTTGTGACAAGTTTAGGATTATAAGGTTAATTGGAAAAAGTTAAAGGTCTAATCTTTCAATTCAATCTCTCTTAAATGAGATTCGGCACATTAGGATGTTTAGAGATTTTTGGGTGTCCCCAAATTTCTTTCATCTTGACAAAATCTAGGTAATGCTATAAGTGACATTGACAATTCGCTTTTTATACTCTAGATTGCCCATTTTTGGGTTCTTATCCTAAAGCTTTATTTTTCCATTTTAGGAATACTCATACTTTTAGGAACATTCAAAATCTATCTAAATGAACGAATTTTCAAAGAATGAGCTCATAAGCTCAAATAGTTATACTTGATCAAAATGTACTTTCTGTGGTATGTAATGTAAGCCATGGTTCAAGGCTTAGGACAAAAGGTATATAGGCCTAAATTAAGTGTTTAAGGGTGATGAGATCAAAGATCATTTCTTCCATCGAAGCTTTTATCCTTTCTACTTTTTAGACCACAACAAATCTCTACTTCCTTACTTTTTTCCTTTTTTCATTTTTTTTGCCTTGCTCTTTTCTAGCTTTTACTTTTTCTATTTCTCTTTTTTATTTTCCATTTTTTATTTCCCTTATTTTAAGAAGTCTTAGGATAGTAAACAACTAGAACATAAAATTTTACAAATTAATTCATCAATTAAATAGCTCACCATCAAAGCTTTGAATTTAAATACTTCAAATATCATCACTAAAGCTTTGTCTTTGAATATCACCATCTAAGACTTTGAAAGCTATTCTAAATGCTTTAAATATCACCATCGAAGCTTTGTCTTTGAATATCATCATTAAACACTTTGAAAAATGATTTGAATACTTTGAATATCACCATCGAAGCTATCTTTGAATATCACTATCAAAGATTTATCCTCGAATGTTATCATCGAGGCCTTGTCTTTGAATATGAGCATTGAACACTTCGAAACCTTTTAAATCCTTTCAAATATCAACTTTGAAGCCTTGTCTTCAAATATCAAGATTAAAGACTTTGAAAACTTTTTCTTCTATTTTCGCCTCCAAATGATATTGTTGCATCACCCTAGTCTGACTTTTTAGATTTGCACACTTTATTTAAATTTTTATGTAGAACTGTGATCTTCTTCTAGCCCTTTTCAACTATATTTTTTATGATAGGTTTGTTCTTCCCTATGTTATACCAATGAACATGCTTTACATTCATACTCTTTTGATTTTAAGTTTTGAGGCACTTTTGTTGACCAATAGTATAAGCATTAGTTGTTTAATGAAAGAAGTAGATACAACTTTCATCCTTCTTTGTAGCTATGAGGTCACTAAATAATGAAAGGTCATGGATAAGGACATAATCTGAATAGATTTCCTCACTTTATCAACTTTATATGGTCATGGCTTCCACTAGCTGTGACTTATTGGCAATTATTGATGGGGTTTCTTGTCCCATATATTCAATCTATTGCCTTTTAGTGAGCTGTAAGGTCAACATGAGTATATATAATGGGGTTGACTTTTACATATTATCTTAGGGTGATTGCTCTTCTATTGAGAATGAACCAATAGTAGTATTAAAGTGATTTCCTTGATTTATACTTTTAGACTCTTTTTCTCTAAAGGCTTTTAGTCCCATTAATTTAAAAATTTATGCTTGAATATCAACTTGCTTCTTCATAAATCTTTCTTATGTTTCACAATGGTATAAGTGTGGGATGAATCTATCAATGAAAAGTTAAGGTTGAGGACAAAGTTTAAATGGATTTCCATGCTTCCTCAACTTTGTATGGTTTTAGCTTTCATTAGTTATCACTCATTCGAATCTATTCATAAGATAACTCTCATCCCACATAGGCTACCTTGAAGTGGTTTCCTTTCAACCTATACTCCCATGGATTCCTTAACCAAAGTGTTGGTATGATACAAGACTATTTGCAAATTCCTTTGATCAAGGTTTTGCTTTTATGTAGGCTTTTCTCAAACTCATTTCCTTTCTTTACTTTCTTAAGTGGTTTGGAGTATTTAAGGCTCTTATTTTTTTACTTTAGTGTTGAGTTGTGCTTTTTTCATCTTATGTTTCCATGTTATTTCACCCTAAACCCTATAATTATAAAGCCAACCTAGTAGCCAAAAAATTATCTTTATGATCCCTATATTGCCCTAGATATTTTAGTGCTTTCAAAACTACAATGGGAGTTTAAAAGTAGCATTCAATCTTAGTTTAACTCAGATTAAATGAGCATCAAGTAGTTTTTAAACTTTCTTTATAAAGGTATGGCATATTTTTATTGAATACTGCAATATTTCCAAATGGTATTCATAATGTTCATTAACATTATATCATTCAAGATAAGTAAGTTGGTATGGAAGAACATATTCAGGAGCAATAAGCTAATTTTAGAGTAAGAAAGAGTACAATTCTACATAGGTCTTTGGAATCAAATCAAATTGATAGTTCAATTATGGTTTCTTCTTAGCATGAAGTCCAAAAGAAAATGGGGTAGTGTTAGAAAATCAAGTAGGATTAGCAGGCAAACTAATTTGTATAGGTGCGAAATTGGGTGGCTTTATTTCAATCATGTAAATAAAATAAGGGTTGGAATCTTTATCTAGCAATAGGCTTGATTGAGCCTTTAACTCATCAAGTGCCAAGGGTTAAATTAAAGAGATTGGTGGCTCTTCAAGATCATCTAGCAGATCTCTGATGATTTTTTTTGCAATTTGAACAATTGTTCCTTTATCTAATTAGATTTCATGTCCTAATCCTCTGACTATTGCCTCTAAGGCCTTTAATTAGGCTTTTGATCGATCTCTCAAATTTTGAGTTTTTGGATCCATTGAGGATGAGGATGCTCCTGGGTAAAGTTATTTTTTTTCTTCCATGTTAAACTTCAACCATTTTTATCAATCTGTTAAGCAGGTTTTTCATTCCCTGGACTTCATGATCGAACTCCTCTTATATGGACTCTATTGCATGGATTCTTGCCTTTAAGTTGTTATTTATATATTGATCCTTGATATACAATAAATGGAACATTTTTAGTATACTGTAGAAATTACGAATGCATAAACACATAAACAAAAAAAAATGTGAACCTTGCAAATATTAAAAAATGCATGAATGAATTTACAAGTTTTCACAGAATATGAATGTCATAATAAATTTATGTGAGAAATAAATAATAGTAAATTATCATAGTAATACAGCATAAACTTATTGATATCAAAAAGCTCAAATTATAAGAGTAAAGGGTTAGAAGTGTTCCCCCATGTGTACCTAATTAGACAATTTCTAGAACCATGTATAGCTGTAACTAGGTGAGTCCCTTATATTTCATTACATACATCTAAATAGGTTCTTGAATTGCTCCTCGAGTTTGAAAAAAACTAATGAGATACCACAATCCTTATCCATCATGGGTTCATGTTAGAAAAAGTTCAATTTGAGTAAGAGTATCTTTCGTACTTGTAATAAGGCTACTACCTCAGGTACGCATAGGAATTAACATCTAGTCGACTTTTCACTAGCCCCAACAAAGGCTAACGCCTCAGAAGACAGAGTTACTTCATTGCATCCTAAAATCTTGAGTTACTTATGCCCTTTTATATACCTGGAGGAGAATCTAACGTATATGCACATGCACAGTGTGTGCACGGGAACAACTTAGATTTTGTGCCTTGACTCTTTCTAAAAATAATAAAATCCCTATCCTAAAATCCCCCCAAAAATATTGCTGCAAAAAAAACAATAGAGGTAGCAAAAAATACATACCAAAATTTTCATAATTTTTTTTAATATTAGGAATTATAATTAAATATGTTTGAAATTGAATTAATCAAAATTTATTTAACATTTGAGTAATTTTAGGCCTGAGTCTCTAACCTATCCCTAGTGGAGTTGCCAAGTTGTCGTAACATGGCTCAGATGCGATCTTAACCAGCCCAACACATAAAGGTGGGCATGACCCTCGTTCTTTTGTATATATATATCATCGTTCTTCTATTTTTAAGGCCCATATCATCATTAATATTATTTGTATTTTTTTATTTAGGGACTAAGTTGTCAAGCTGAACTGCTTACTTAACCCTAAATATAGTTACAAAATGACCATTTCTTCTGAAGTTGCAACCTATCTCTTTTGGCTAGGTGAGATTGGTCACCTATTAAAATTCATATTTTAAGGGTTATGGAACCCTTAAAAACAAAGTTTAAGGTCCAAGATTATACCAAAAATCGTCTAAAAGGGTCTAGGGTCAATTACAATCAGAAGAAAGGATAAACCTTCTCATGATGCCTAGCAATTAGCACCTTATTAAACATGTGTTAACATAAATGTTGATCAATTTCAATATTCAATATTTAATCATAATTCCCATATTTAAAACTAAAATTTTATGAAACAAATTTATTTTTTCAAATGAGAAAATTAGGTTTTTAATATTTTTAAAATTCAAAATATCTTTCGCATCTTTGTGGAGAACCAAAAGAACATAAGTTTTTATTATTCTCTAACATACCCCGCTAAAGTGCCGGTGGAATACGAAAGGTTTTAATAATTAAAATATCTTTTGTATCTCACTAAAGAATCGAAAAAATGCGAAAGATTTTATTTTTTTGAAATTTTTAAAAAAAATTTTAATTTTTATTTTGAAAAGGATATCTTTTTATTAAAATAATTCGTGGAATTCCTCTCATCAAGGAGAAATTCCACATACCTTTTTAACATTAGAGACATTGCTTTAATTTTAAAAATTTTAATTTTATTTAAGTAATAATATAAAAATTCCTTAAGACCTAGTTTAGATAAAAAGTACTAAACTTGACTCTAAAGTTTAAATTGACCAACTTGTTGTCTAAAGTACACCTTTAACATAGAAGTATCTCGGTGACCCAAAAGGACATGATTCTAAAATAAATTAATCCAATGTTACTAAAGTGTACTTTCGACATATATCAGTATCTCCGTACCCTAAAAGATTTTATAACTTTATAGACAAACGCACAAATTCTTATTGTACACCTTCGACATGTAAGTATCCTAGTCATCACATAAGATTCGACTCTTATATAAATTACTAAAATACCCTTAAGGTCTACTTTTGACATAGAAGCATTCCGGTGACCGTAAAGGACTTAATGATACCATAAATGAGAGAACATATTCCTACATACACCTTCAACATATAAGTATCTCAATGATCACATAGGAACCGATTCTAGGAAAATTACTAAAATACCTATAAGGTTTACCTTTGACATAAAAGTATTTTGGTAGTCTAAAGGACTCGACAACAATATAAAAAGATGAACCTACCCTATCATGCACGTTTGACAAATAAGTATCCCAGTGGTCACATAGGACTTGGTTCTAATATAAATTACTAAGATACCCTTAAGGTTACCTTCGATATAGAAGTATTTTAGTGACCCTAAAGAACTCGATGACATCATAAGTTAATGAACCAATTCCTACTATACACCTTCAACATATAAGTATCTCGGTGATCACATTGGACTTGATTCTAAAGAAAATTACTAAAATGTCTCGAAGGTCTACCTTTAACATAAAAGTGTGTTTGTGAGTCTAATGGACTCAATAACTCTATAAAAAAATGAATCTATCCCTATTATGCACCTACAACATATAAGTATCCTGGTGATCATAAAGGCCAAGTTCAAAGGTAAAATACTAAAATATGCCTAAGTTCTACCGTTAGCGTAAAAGTATCTTAGTACCTTAAATGACTCAAAAATGATATGAAATGATAATTATTCCCTCCATGGTAACTTAGATGTCTAGATTGACTTAAAATGTAAAAATTGATTATAGGTCCCTAATCTTTGAAAATTGCATTTCATGCCCCCACCAGAAAACCAAGGGAATTTGAAAAGTTTTAATATTTTCTACAACCCTTCAGAAGACCAGAGGAATGCTAGAACTATTTTTAAAATCTTAAAAATATTTTATTAACTCTAAAATGCAAGGGTTTTCTACATAATCCTTAAACTTTGCAAACTTTGCAGTCTAGTCCTTACACAAAATAAACTCATAATTAAACAAAAATTTCATCATAAAAAAAATCATGAATATTATGTCAAAAATTATAAGAAGCAGTCAGCCAACCACATATGGCTTTAGAGCAATTTTTTACAAGTTTTCCAAATTAATCCCTAAGCTTTCTAAAATTGAAAGAACACCCAAAATGGTAAAAAAATATATAAAATATATTTAAACATGTTAAATACATAAGAATAATAACCATAAAGGTCTACAAGTGAGTCAGTTAAAGGCCTTAAACCAAAACCTTTTCATTTTTTATAATTTAGTCATTATATGAAACAAAACACAAAATCAAATAATAAACATATCCAAATCAACCTCGAAGACATACAAATAGTTATATAATCAATTTGACCAAAACTTATGGCCTTAGAATAAAAATTTTGTAATTTTACAAATAAGTCTTTAAAATTTTGAAATGATGAAAAGGCCCTAATGATGGAAAATGCATAAAAATGTTTATATATATTAGAATAAGCATGGAAATACTTCTAAACATGTCTTCATGATTCAGCCAAGCTTGAATGGCTATAGAAAAAAATTTACAATTTTTTGCTATTTTGTCCCTATATATTTTTACAATTGCAAAATAACCTAAAAACCAAAACATCAAAAATCATCAAAATCATATTCAGCAAGTTGGAATCACCCTTCCAAGGCCTTCAAAATTTTAAGAAAATTATTTTTAGACCCCTGCAAGTTCGAAACTTTATGAAATAGTCGTAAATCTTACAAAAACATGAAATAATATTTCATCAAAGTTCACAAATATATTTGGCCAGCTTATATATCAACTAAAATAGTTTTATTCACGACATATTTTTATGCATATAAACATACATATATGTCATAATTTTTAACAAGCATAAATATGCATAAAAACATAATAAATAATGAACAAATCAACATAAATCAACATGAAAATATTAAAAAAGGGCATAAACATATATACATGAAAAATAATATTATTTACACCAACAAATATGAATTAATTTAATGAAAGTCAAATTATTTCTAGCAAAAAGCAAATTTAACAACAAAATTAAGAAATTTTGAACATGGCTTTCATACTTGGCCTTTCAACATGGATTGAAATCTATGAGCACAAGTAATCATAAAACTCACTAAAAAGGTAAATTAAGCATAAAACTAACCAAAATTAAAGATTTTATAAGTGAAATTACCTTAAAAGCTTGTAAAAATTGAAAATTTTAGGTGTATTTTGATGTTTTTGGCCATGAAAGCCATTCCCTTTTTATTAAAACTTTTCCCCCTTTCATATTAAAGGAGGGTCAGCTAAGGACTAAAAAAAGTCCCTTGGTCGATCTTTCTTAAATTTTTTTCTCTTTTTTTTTATTATTTTCTATTGTTATAATTTTTTAGATTTTTTATATTTTGATAAGTTTTTAATTAATATGTTTTGTCATTTTGCATATGTCATCATGCACAACATCACACATGACATCATCATCTAAAGTCATGAGAGAAAAAGAATTTAATTTGAACAAAAGCAAATTATTGGAACTAAATTACAATAAATTAAAAATTATGTATTCAAAAAAAGAAAATTTCATATAACAAATTAAATTAAAAATTTAATCAAGATAAGGTTATTGAACTTGTTAGGAAAAAAAAAGGGCTCATTAGGCTTGTTAGAGAGTTAATGGGCTTATTGGGCCTATTACAAAGATTAATGGGTTTTAAAGTCTAGGACATGGGAAAAAAATTTTGCCCCATTAAAAGTAAAATTAATAAAATTTCCATACAAAATTCAAAAAGGAATTTCTGAAAAATTTTATATATAAGAACAAGGCAATTAAAAATCAAAACTCGTAAAATTTTACAAGCAAAAGCCTTTTTGAAAAAAAATTATTATTTGAAAAAATACAAAACTTATAAAATAAATTAAAATTTTAAAAATTGATTCAATATGAATTTAATAAAAATTTTTAAAAATTATAAACTCAAAAAAAATCCCCTCTAAAAAAATTTATGAAGTAAAAAACTCTGTATCTTAGAATCAAAAAATTTCAAAAATATATTCAAATTTTATAAAAATGGATTTTGTCCCATAATTTAATCAAAATATTAATTAATGAAAATAATAAAGAGAAAAATCTAAAATCTAGAACAACCTTTACCGAGAAAAATTTCGAGAGTATGATACTCGTGATATTATGAAAATTAAAATTTAAGGCTTAAAATTAAAAACTAGATACCTCGAGGTAAAAAATGTCAATACAAATTTTTTTGAATATTTATGTTTTTTCAGAGTGAGTATCAGTGTAAGTACTGCACGAGTAGTGATAAATTATATGACAATTAACTTTTCAAATTTCACAAAAAATTTTAAAAAATTCCTAAAAATGAGAAATTTGACTGTGATACCATCTACAAAAAAAATTCAAAATTTCATAAGTTAAGCTAATTATTTACCTTGATATTTATTTTTTATCTGAGATCAATCCTTGAAATAACACTTTTTCTGTCACGTGTACCTGCGACCATTTAGATATGACTAAAAATGTTTTGAAAATATCCAATCCAACTTAAAAAGTCAACCTCAATGGGCGGCGGCTAAGTTGTTGGTCTTGGATATTTTTAGACTATCAAGGAAAGAGCCCAGACAAAATTAGATGTCAATAATTCCTAGCAGAGTTGGGAAGCCGTTGCAACATGGCTGAACATTAACTTTGACTAGGTCAACTTAAAATGACTAGTGTATCCCTCGTTCCTATATATATATCTATATATTATTATTTTTCTTTTATTTTAGGGCCATATCATTATTATTTTTTTCTCATCATTCTTTTTTTTTTTGCCTTAGGATTGAGATGTCATGATGAATCGATCACTCGACTTAACCTTAAATAGTTGTTATGAAATGACCATTTATTTTGGAGTCACCACTAATCTATTTTGACTAGCTAAGATTAGTCACATTGGAGTTTATATTTTTAAGGGTTATGAAACCTATAAAAATAAATTTTGAAGTTGCATTTACACCAGAAATATATAAGAGGGTTAGGAAGTCAGTTACAATGACAAGTAACAATTGACCTTCTTATGATGCCCCAAATCAGTACGTATTAATCATGTGTTAACATAAATTTTGATCTTTATTCAATTTCAATATTAGATATTTAGTTATAATTCCCACATGTCAAAATTTTCATCAAACAAATTTATTATTCCATTCAAAAAAATTGAGTCTTTAATGTTTTTGAAAATCAAAATATCTTTCGCATATGTTCGAAAAACTAAAAGAACATGAAGGATTTTATTATTCTCTTTCATACCTTATTGGAAAGCAGATGGAATATAAAAGGTTTTAAGAAATCAAAATATCTTTTGTTCTCCACTAACGAGTTGGGGAAATAGAAAACGTTTTATTTGTTCAAAATTTTAAAAAAAAATTCCTAATTTTCATTTTTTAAAAAATGATATCTCATTATTAAATAATCCAAAGAATCCCTTTTACGTATTGGGAGAAATTCTACATGCTATTTTTACTCAAAGATATTGCAAAAATTTTGATTTTATTAATAATATTAATAATATAAACGAAAATCAACCTAAGACTCAGTTTAGACAAAAAGCATAAAACTCAACTGTAAGGATTCAAATATGGTCAATAAGTCAAAATGTCCTTTAGAGCACTTTCATTATACAAGCATCCTAGCAGCTTCTAAAATTACAAAAATGCCCATAGGATATACCTTTGACATAAAAGTATCCCAATACCCCTAAAACACTGAAAAATGATCACAAAAGCTAAACCTAACTCTAATGCACACTTTATCATGAAAAAATCTTGATGATTACATTGGACTCGATTTTAAAATAAAATTACTCTAGTGCCCTTAAGTACTACATTCATCTTAAAAGCATCTTGATAATTATAAGGACTCAAAAATGATTATGAAAGATGAACCTAACCCTAATGCACCTCTTTGTCATGAAAGTATCTTAATGATTACATAAGAATCGATTTAAAGTAAAAATTACTAAAAATCATTAAGGTGTACTTTTGACATATAAGTATCCTAATACCCTAAAAGATTCTATAATTTCATAGATGAACAAACCTATTTCTACTGTACACCTTCGACCTACAAGTATCCCACTAATCACATAGGACTTGGTTCTAACATAAATTACTAAATTGTCTTTAAAATCTACCTTCGACATAGAAATATCTCGTAACCTAAAGGACTTTATATCTTTATGAACAAACAAACTTATTCCCACTATACACATTTAACCTATAAGTATCTTGGTAACCATATAGGAACCAGTTCTTGGAAAATTTCTAAAATACCCCTAAGGTATACTTTTGATGTAAAAGTATCTCGGTAGCCTAAAGGACTGGGTAGTGGTATGAAATGATAATTTTATCCTAAATAGGTAAATATATATCAAAAGTAACCAAAAATTCAAAATTACTAATAAGTCCTTAAACTTTTTAAACACCTCTAAAAAACCAGAAGAATATAAAAAGTTTTAATATTTTCCATACCTTGAAGCACCAAAAAAGCCTTGAAATTTTTGAAAAAATTATTTTTAAGGCAATTTCTGTTTCAAACTTTACAAAATAGTCCTATATCTTATAAAACATGATATAATATTTCATCAAAGATAACAAAATATATTTAACCAACATATATATCAACTAAAACAATTCTATTCATCAGATATTTTCATTATGTGTCATAATTTTTACTAAGCATAAATATGCATAAAAACAGAATAAATAATGAATAAATCAACATGAAAATATTAAAAATAGCAAAAAATATATACATGAAAATAATATTATTTCCATCAACAAACATAAATTATCATTATAAAAATCAATTTATTGATAATTAAAATAAAATAAAATAACAAAATCAAGAAACTTTGACCATGGTTTTCATACTTAGCCTTTCAACATGGATTGACGTCTATGAGCACAAGTAATCATAAAACCCATTACAAGAATGAATCAAGCATAAACCTAAAAGAACTAAAGATTTTGAAATTGAAATTACCTTAAAAGCTTATAAAACTTGAAAAAATTAGGTGTATTTTGATGTTTTTGACCATTGAAGCCATTCTTTTTTCATGAAAGCTCTCCCTCCTTTTTTATATTAAAGGAGAACAAGCCAAGGGCTGAAAAAAAGTCCTTTGGCTGATCCTTCTTAAGTTTTCTTTCTTTTTTACTCTTATTATTATTATTATTTCTTTTTAGATTTTTATTTTTGATAATATTTTAATTAATAATTTTTGTCATTTTGCATGTGTCACCGTGCAAGACATTATCACTTAGAGACATGAGAAAGAAAAAAACTAATTTGAATAAAAATAGATTATAGGGACTAAATCATAACAAATTAAAAATTATGTATTCAAATAATAGATTTTCACATAAGAAATTTAATTAGAAATTTAATCACAATAAGTTTTTTTGGGCTTGTTAGAAAATATAAATGGACATATTGGGCTTGTCAAAAAATTAATAGGCTTATCCTGCCCATTAAAAAAATTAACCGATTTTAAGGCCCAGGAAATGGAAAAAAATTAAATTTGGCCAATTAAAAATTAAATTAACATATAAAAATTCTAAAATGAATTATTGAGAAACTTTATGTACAAGATAAAAGGCAACTAAAAATTTCATATTTGTAAAAGTTTATGAGCAAAAACCCTTTTGAAAGAAAATTCTTATTTAAAAATGTGTAAAACTCATAAAATAAATGAAATTCTTGAAATCTGGTTTAATAGCAAATTAACGTAAATATTTGAAGAATTGTAAAAATTATAAAATTAAAAAAATCCCACGAAAAAATTTATGAAGTAAAAGACTCTATCTCTTGAAAAAGAAAAAATTCAAAAAATATTTTCCAATTTTTTAAAAATAAATTAAATTAAGCAAATTAATCAAAATAATAATTTATAACAATAATAAAGATGACTATCTAGAAGTAGGAATAAGTTTAAACAAGAAAAAGTTTACAAGTATGACACTAGTAATACTATGAAAAGTTTCAATTTAAGTCCTAAAATTGACAAATTGATACTTCGTGATAAAAAAATGCCAATACAAATTTTTCCTTGAATATTTTTTATTTTTCAAAGTGAATATCGACATAAGCACTGCAATTTATAAAAATATATAATGGTGAGCTTCCCAAATTTTATGAAAAATTCTAAAAAAATTCTTAAAAATAAAAAATTTGATCGTAATAACATCTGCAAAAGTAAATTTTAAAATTTTAAAAGAATTAAAATTAAAAACTAATTTTACCCTGATATTGGTCTTTTTTTTTAATATGAAATTTGTTCCCTACGACCCTTGAAATGGCAATTTTTTGTCACATGTAGATGCAGACATTTAGGCATAACTAAAGAGGCCTTGAAAACATCCAGTCCACCTGAAGGAATCAACCTTCACTAGGTAGCCACTAAGTTTCTAGTCCAAGATATAGGCTCGAAAAAATTAGGTGTCAACATGTAGCCTTCAAGGTTTTGACATTATTGAGTTTTTCTTGCTCCATCGGGTCATTTAGATTTAGGACTGAAGGATTAGTTGGCAAAGATCCAAAATTTATCCCATGATATCTAGGAATTATATAAAGTGCAGTGGTTTTTTATAGATAAATGTCTAAGCTGACAAGACTAGTGTTCATAGCAATTGCTGCTTTTGCAATGCTGCCTCTTGGATAGATGTAGTTCCAATGACACCAATGGGGTGAACTTTAAGTTTTGTCGACCTTTTCTTTATGTCAGTTTTGCTAGCTTTCCTTTTTTCCTTTGTCAAGGCTAACAAAAGTTTTCCTAGCTTAACTTTGGGCTTATAGTTCCTCACCTTTGCATAGTATTTGCTCTTGAGACTATTTGTACCTAAGTTTTAGTCTTTGGATCTAGGCATAACTATCATTCTCTATGATTAACAGCTTCGATCAATTTTAATACTTCTCAAAAGAATAATGGAGCCTTTTTAGAGAAACTATTGCATCAATGAAAACTGTCATTGTACCCTTCGGTCCATATGTTATGAATAAATGATTGCATACATGTATGCAAGTGAGTGCAATGAGGACGTTAATGAAAAGATGATATGAGGATGAAAATGTTATCACAGAAATCTACCTTTAGGATTACAAATAGTAGTAATGGTGGTACATAGAATGTGTGAAATGCACCATCATTGTGTCCCTATTACACTTACCATCGTAATATGGCTTTTGAGAGGAATAAACCCATATGAATAGATGAATTATGCCTTGAGCTTTATTAAGGGAATATAATGCCAGTAAGGTGAAAATCCTCTTTATTATGGGCATTATGGTGCTCATTCAACATTGCCCCATATCAACTATCTCTGCATGTTTAATGCAAGAAATGATGCATGTGACATGAACATGAGAGATAATAAGGCAACAAAAGGTTAAAAAATATTGGTAAGAACAAAAGAAGAAAAGTAACAATAAATAACAAAAATTGCCCGATAATAGGCATTATGATGCCTTGGAGAGGCCCAAGAGGATAAAAAAAAAGAATCGTTTTTCTTTTACTTTACAAATTAACACATATAGCATAACGATGTGTCTAATTCAAAACCTTATGATGAGGTGGCATTTTTTCGGGTTAAAATGTAGCGATGCTTGTGACGATATTTGTTCACCATTACCTACGGATGGTCAATGCCAAGCCATAAAGCAAATAGCATGACGACTTAACTAGGTTAAATTTCATTCTTTTGAATGTGATACTTGGTCTTAAGCAGATTTCAGATGAATGCCATAATCTATAGGAATGCACTAATTGGTAGCCATTGGTCAGACAGCATAATAGCTTAACCAGATTAAGTTTGACCTTGAAAAGGTGATACAAAAATCCTCGGGTGAAATTGACTAACTAGGTAATGACATACATCTATTATCACTTATTGAGAACATGCATTAAGCCATCAAATGGATAGTATAACAACTTCACTTGGTCAACTTTATTAATTTAAAGGTGATGTGAGGGCCATTAAAGGATCATAGGTTATAATACTTACATGTTTCACCTAAAGGAAAATGATTGTTAGCCATCCATTGGATAGCATAATGTGTGCCTAGCGACCTCTTAAGAGGCAAATTCAAAAATTTATGTGACGATGTACATTTATCATTGCCTACATTAAATAACAGCTTAAAGAGTAAAAGTTAAAAAGTGTTTCCTCTAGTGTTCCTACTATCTGGGTTATTCTAAAAGTGATATGGTACTGTTTGACATGGTTTAGCTCATAGGTTTCACTACATTAAGTAGAGTTGACATCTAACTTAGTGTTAAATCACTCTTATGTTCGATAAAGACAACGAAGGCACCTTGATCCTATGCCCATTACAAGCTTGGCAAAATGGGTTTGATCCGATGGATGCATTTCCCTATGCAAATGCAGAGGACTACTTATGAGAGACATAAGTAATTTATAACCTGAAAGTTCTTACTATGCCTATGTAGAAGGGTACTCATGAAGGCGTATTGCTCACTTCCTTATAATAATTAGGACCTCAATCTCACTATGGAGTTTGGTGAAAATCTAATGCCAATGCATGCGCATAGTGTGTCATGGAAACAATCAAACCTTTTGTTTATCCCTTGTTACCATACTTATCAAACCATAACTTATTCTAGAACCAGACAATCCTTGATGAACAAGACAAAAGTCATGGAAAGTAAAACATTAGTAAACAAAGGATGAAAGGGGATTATAAGTAAACAATGACTAAAACTGGAGAAACCAAGTACCACGCAAGACATAACTAGTCATATGACTAACTTTCTAAATTTTGTTGGTGTAAAACCTAAAGCCAATCATTATGGCATGAAAAGTGTTATCATTTAATGATTTCATATAATCAAACATTATGTTTATTTAATGTTATAAAGGTATTTCTTTATCCATAAGATTTAAATGTATGTTATTATAAATATCTTATCTAGATAAAGCCCATGAAACATATTAACCTTACAAGAGAATTGTAAAGAGTTACAATTATGAGACCCTATGCATCAATACCATGTTTCTAAAAATGTTGTCGATCATCATATTATCAAAACAAAGCATTGACAATATACAGAGACAGGCATGTGTGTTGCAATATGGCCTAAATGTAAATCCTGACCAAACGGACTTAAAATGATAGGTGTTCCCTTTGTTCATATTCATATCTATGTATCATTATTTTCTTTTATTTGAGGCCCATATCATTACCATTATTTTTTTTATTTTTCATGTCTAAAGACTGAATTGTTGAGAAAAATAGCTTACTGGACTTAACTTTAAATAGTCGTTATGAAATGGCCATTTATTTTGGAGTCGCCACTAATCTTATTTTGGCCAAGTAAGATCGGACACCTACTGGAGTTTAATTTTAAGGATTACGAAACCCATAAACAAACTTTGACGTCGCATTTATATCAGAGATCTTTTAACATGGTTCAAGAGTTGATTATAATCACAAGTAAAGATTGACCTTTTCATGATGCCCGACAATCAATACTTTATTAATACTATGTTAAATTTTTATCTTTGTTCAATTTCAATATTTAATATTTAATTATAATTCCTATAATATTTCAAAAATTAAATTTTCAAAACAAATTTATTATTCTGAGAAAGTTAGGTTTTATTACTCTTGAAAACCAAAATTTCTTTCATACCCACTCGGAGAACCAAGAGAACACAAAACTTTTAATAATTCTCGATGGTATCTACTGAAGAACATGTAGAATATGGAAAGTTTTATTTTTACAAAAGTTGAAAAAAATCCCTACTTTCATTTTGAAAAGGATGTCTCATCATTAAAGTAATCTATAGAACCCTTGCATATTCTAGTAGGAATTTCACTCATTAATTTAACTAGGAGACATTGCCTTGATTTTAAAAATATACTTGATTTTATTTAAAATATTAACCCTAAGACCTAAAAACTATCAAATATGAGAAACCTATTCTTAATGTGGACTTTTGACATAAAAGTATCCTAGTAAACACATAGGATTTGATTCTAATACAAAATTCCTAAAATACTCTTGGGTATACCTTTGACATTGAATTATCCCAGTGACCCTTAAATACTAGAAAACAATACTAATAGTGTGAACCTATCCTAAATATGCACCTTTAGCATAAAAGCACCCTAGTGCTTACCTAAGACTCAGTTTTAGGTAAAATTACCAAAATGTCTATAGAGTATGCCATCGACATAAAAGTATCTTGGTACTCAAATAGACACAAAAATTATCTTAGAAGGTTAAACCAGTCCTAAATATTCACCTTTGGCATAAAAGCATCTCAACAAAAAAATTACCAAAATGCCTTTTGAGTACACTTTCGACATGAAAGTGTCTCGGTACCTTAATAGACACTAATATGATGATGAATTAACAAACCTATCCTAAATATGGACCTTTGGCATAGAAGCATTTCGATTACTATCTAGGACTCAATGTTAGGTAAAATTACCAAAATATCCCTAAGGTGTACTTGTAACTTGAAAATATCGCAACATCCTAATGGACACTAGAATAATCATGAAATGACAAATTAAACTAAAATTCAAAATGTTTGGCTTAAAATGCAAAAATCACAATTAAGCACCTAAACTTTTAAAAATTTCATTTTTTACCCTATGAAAAACTGAAAGAAGATGAAAAGTTTTGAAAATTTTCATACCCCTACGGAAGACCATAAGAATAATAAAAATATTTGAAAGTGACAAAAATGACCATTTTACTCCTAAATACTAAAATCTACTATTTAGTCCCTACACTTTTTTAAATTTTTTTATATTTAAGGTCCTACATAAAAAAAATCATGAACATGGGAAAATACATATGAAAAACACAGCAAACACATCCATAAAGATTCGGCCAACACCTTGGCCTTAAAACAAAATTTTTAGCTTTTTGCAAAGTAGTCCTTTAATTTCTTAAATTTGCATTTTGGCCCTTACGTGGAAAAAACATCATAAGAGATCATAAAAAACCATCAAACCAACAAAAAATCAACACAAAAAGTCATGGCAAAAATATAAGTGAAGATTCAGCCAAGTACTTTAGTCAAAAAAGACGATTTTTTATATTTTGCAATTTAGTTGCTATAAAAAATTAATCCTTATTCAGCACCAAATTTATCATGAAGAATTATGGAAATCAATCATAAAATAAATTTGGTCAAACACCTATGGCCTTAGAACAAAAATTTACAATTTTACAAATAAGTCTTTAAACTTTTTAAAATTACAAAATAGCCTCAAATAGAATAAAAATGGCAAATAAGCATCTAAATGCATCAAAACACATAAAAGTGACCTAAAATTGGGCCTAGGAAAACTTGGTCAAACATTAATACCATGCAATAAATTTACAAAAATTAAAAATTAGTCGCTAGGCTTTCTAAAATTATAAAATGGCCCTAAAAAATAGAACTTTGCAAGAAAGCATCCTTACCATTCGGCCAAGACAAAATATTCCTAGTGGATCTTAAAAATGTATGGGAAAATTATAATTTATCCTCTAAAAATCTAAAAAACATATTAACACCAAATTCATCTAAAATCAACTTAAAACAAGCAAAGGAAAAATTAAAAAATTTCATGCCAAAATATTTTAATCAAAACATATCCATGCCAAAATCACTTCTTGCATGACAATATCCATAAGTTTCATATCCAAAAATTCAACTTTATTGTCTAAAAAAATTACAAAAAAATATAAAAATAATCAAAATAAATTTACGTAAATTTTAGCTAAACTAATGAAGGACATTACAAAAATTGGTCATTGCTTCAAAGTTTGACTTCTAAAATTGGTACTTACGCCATTAGCTCAAACTATTATGAAGCTCACAATAAGAAAAAGAATTAAAATAAAAATCAAAGTAGAAATTAAAAGATAAAAAAATGCCTTAGCAATTATCAAAATTTTCTTTCAAGTGTTATTGTTTCTCGTTTTTCTTTTTCTTTTTCTTTTTTTTTAGTGTGGTGCTTGGGGATGAAGATAAATAATCTTTTTTTCTAAGCTGAAAATTAATAAACCTCTGAATTTAGAAAACCTCACCTTTTTTTTATTCGGCCAAAGCCCATGTTCACCTTTTTCTTATTATTTTAATTATTACATAAACATGCCTTAAGCATGTTTTGACACCTTCTTTACGAGGTGTCCATATTATAAGGCAAGAAATGCCACCCATTTCATGTGGCAAAGAATCAACGCCATGTTACATTTTTAGTGGCAAAGAAATAACATGCATGAGCCTCGTTAATTAGCTAAATAAAAATTAAAAATATCAAATCACATTAATGTAGATAAATCAAATGAATTAAGATAGAAAGTACTTAATTTATATTTAATTTAGTAATATATCAAAGTGTTTAATACTTAATTTGAGGCACGTATAATTTAAAATAGCAAAAATATTTATAAATTATGTATAAAAATATTTTAATTTACATATGAATTAAATTAAATTAAATTAAATTTAAGTCAAATTCATTCGTAATTAATCTTCAATTTGATATCTCATTAAATAAATGCTGGTATAATAATTTTTATAGCTATTTTTCCTTTTACTTTATTAAGGTGCATTAAGCATGTTTTGACACCTAATTATTAGGTGTCCAAATGCGGCCACCAATTTCATGTGGTTAAGAATGAAGGCCACGACATGCTTTAGGTGGCAAAAATAAGCTTTGTTGCCATTATTCATGAGAGACAAATGTCATGGTTGTTAATCTTGAATTTAGTTTTGATATAACCAACAAACTTAAGTTAAATTAATATACGACTTTGTACTTATGTTTAAATTGAAAAAGATTCTTAAAAGTACTAAGGTAATTCATTAAGATGTGTTTGAGTCATCAAAAATGATTTTACAAATGAATTTCAAAGACCAGTATCGATACCAAGAACATGTGTATCGATACTATGCATTAAACCCTCAAAATGTATCGATACAATGAACATTAGTATCGATACATATTGATGAGTATCGATACTTGATCCCTGAGT